>DWDX01003522.1:0-13002 GCA_018245675.1 Agara michaeli | reverse complement strand
ACTGGTGAAATGTGGGGGTGTACTACACTCCTCTGCCTACCCCTTAGGGGATTACAGGCGTGATGTTACGTTTATATAAATAAACAGCAAAGTAGTCTCAATTTATGATTTTCTTTATCGAAACTGCTTGTCGTATATATATATTCTTAAAATAGAAAATGGTTTTGAACTGTGCTAAAAGTTTTTTTTTTAATAATTAATAAACAATGTAATTAATAATAATATCGCGGCAAATTAATGAAAACCTGAAGTCAATTTTAACTATATCAGTAACCTATTAAAAGTCAACCACAGCTTTGCCTAACCAATCATATGGTTTCCGATGTGCCGGCCCGACAGAGCTAACGGCTACCAGACCCTTAGCGTTATATAATAACATCGTATAATAATATTTAACAATAACCAATTCGGGTCGCACCAACGCGTCTGCAGTCGCAAATAAGACTATAATCTCTGACGTCATTCGCATATACAACCTCACAACTAAGTTGAAACGTCAGCGACACAACATTTAAAACTTCAAAACAGCATGAACATTAGTCAAACACGTATAGAATACCAAAATCCGTGTTGCGTATTTTAATAGCTGTATATACATTTAAAATGAAACATTTCGATTGGCTGAAGAGACGTCGATTCTGAAAGAAAAATCGACGATCATTCCTTTTTTAAACGCGACTCTCCGATTGGCTCACTCGCAGCGATAAAAAGCTCGACGCCCCTAGTTACGCCTGCCCGGACGTTTTTTATCTGTCACACTTTTTAGCCCCTAAATAACTTGCTAAATAATAGGGGAGCTTTAAATAGTTGAGCTTTATTTAGCACATAAGTGTTATTCAACATTTAAAATACTTTATGGAACTTATGTAAGGCAGTTTGTAAGCCAATCTTAATAAAATATCGTTGCAATAGGCGTTACACTCAATTTTATCACGATAACTTATATCAAGCGATACGCGACAGTAACAAAGCCTATTAGAATCGCAGTAAACAAACATAAAAATCGCATTATCGTCGCACTGAATACAATGGAAAAACAATCTGATTTGCGTGCATACTCCCAATTTACTGCCCCATAATAACTGTTACGGACGACGCCTCTGCTTTATTACAATAACGGCGCCCGAAGGTGGTTATTTTTTTTATTATTAATATCGCATAAACAATAACTTAATAACTTTCCCACCCACAGTAGCTGGCCGCGTATTGGTTCGTGTAAAAATAGGCTGTGGGGGTGCGACAGGGACGAACGTATCGGTGTGTGCGTGCGTCCCGCTCGCACCAGAAAACTCGTCGCCTTCAAAAGTAGAATACATTTATCGATGTTTGGGGCATAAAAATTGACAGATTTTTTTCAGTATTCTCCGAGAGGCGATGGTAGTCAGACCGCTCTCGGCGACCGCACCGAAGGGTTGTCTTTTTTAAAAAACATATTCCAAGCTTTCACGTGTTCCAATTTAAAACTTAAGTGTGATCGTATCGCATTGGCTACAAACTTGAGTGAAGTTGTTCAATGACATTAACATCAGTGCTGTGATTTCTGGTTGAGAAGTTATTCTATACGGAAAGGTGGGTATTATATTTAATACACCTGTAATAAATATTTTGGCGCTTTAAGAATCTCCTATATTGACAGAATAATACCTACGTCATATTATATTCGTGCATATATACTCATCTGTCAAATTTTATGTTTTTTTTTTTTATATAATATTCAAATTAAAGCTGCCCTAATTTTAAACAGATTTAGAATCGAATATGAATATATTAAATTTTATTTTGTTAATCGATTTTAATTTGAAAATATCATTCTTAATGTGATTTTAAGAGAAAAAAAACTTCAATGCGACCGAAGTTCTAATTGCAGTAATTAAATAACGAATTGTAACAAACATATTATTGACCCTAATAGCCAGTCGGTGCCTTTGTCGATAAAATTTATAGTCCACTAATAGTGGATTAATTGCAATAATTAATTGTCTACAATATTACGAAAGAGCCGACAGCTACGTGACATAGTGCTATATATTTTTTACAATTTGCAATGTGGACAATTTCGCGCAGATTTCTTATTTTATTGTGACATGTCGACGTTTTGCAATAATGATATATCAAACACACACACACACACACACAAGTTTCTCACACACACACACCTATGAACATATAGGTACGTCGCCGTGATAACGTCACGACCGGGTTTATTAGATAATTAAAGGATATAAATATATTAAATTAATATACACTTACAGCTAATAGAACGAAGTGTGCCTTTTTTTATTCAACCATATAAAAATAAAGATGTGTATAAAAAGTTATTAATTTAAATAATTAATTGGTAACACAATATTTTAATTGGCCAGAAGATAATAGAAATAGAAGTGTTATTGATATTTTAAATCCTGAATATATCGTCTATTGTCTATTTATTATATTTAATCTTCGTAACGTATTGTAGGTGTTACTTTACGTGTGTAATAGGACCGTAAATAAATAAATATGACGCTTCCTTGCCAATTTTAATATGCAACTGCATACATAATTATAATAAGATGGAAATCAAATAATTAGAATACATTACCTATACTTCATTACACAGTAGGTATCTATTAAGCAAAACGCGCGGAAATACTGCATCTAATTTTAAAAATTATTACTAATTAACTAATACATCAATTTTTTATCGGTATCGCAATAATTATAATATTAAATCACAAAAAAACCCAATGATAGTTTAATAATTAAATTATAATTAATTTCGGTAGATTACTATTGTTATTTTTTATATAGCCATTGTTTTTTAAATTGAAAACAATGATTTTAATTGAAACAATCTATCCGTAACTGTTAAGTGGCCTTGTGATTTTTTTTAACGTTTTCGACTTCCGATATAACTATGTTTAGAATACCATAAATTATAAATTTACAACGCAGTTTTGGATCAAGAGTACCTACCTACCACGTGATAATGTAACATGAAATTTTTGAAGTTTTATTTTAAGTCTGTAATACAAAAATATGCTTATATGGGGTACAAATATCAAAAAAATGCCGCAATTATAGACTATATACTAAGCCCCCTGCAGCACGGAAGCCGTAAATATTTATCACTTAATCCCCGAACAAACGGTGCTAAATACAGTCGGTTGTTTGTTAAAACAATACTTGCATACAAAAATATATTACAACTATGTACCCTTTACAGCCGCATAAATATTAAAGGCCATTTCCCTATAATCCGGATTTAGGCTCTATCAAAGGCGAATAGAAGCTATTTAAGAATAACATAAAAATATATACACCAAGTATATTGTGGTTTGTCTCAGTTTTTTTAAATGCCAAAAGCTAAATCTGAAATAGTCTGGTCAGACATTGGAATAAGTCTATTTTTGAAATCGATCTAAAATTAGAAGAACTTTTTTAAAAATAAATCAAAATCGTATATGCGATTTGTTTGAGACTCGCTGGAAATAGTAAATATTAGTGAAAATTAATTAATGACTGACCTGAATTACTCAGTTTCTTCTCACCCTTAAGAGAAAACGGCATGCTTATAAGTATACAATGAACTATTAACAATATTTTACACCTATTACAGATGTACTGAATGATGTTTTATATAAAGAATTTTTTATGATACGGGAAAGCATTAATAATTGTAATATAGATAATTTAAGTCGTGCAATTCCAGGCCGAATTCATAACGAAATATTGAGCTTATATATTAATAGAAGAGAAAAGGCATAACTATTAAAATTCCCGTAAAGAAAATTCACATTTTAAATTTAAAACGAAGTATGTACAAGCGACGGAGGCTGCAGTGTTCGGAATTTATTTACAAACGGAATAATCATTCATATAATATTTTATACCTTTATTTGTTTGCCACATAGTATTATATTTTATGCCTTTTTGTCACATACCTTTATTTATTATATTTTATACGTTATAAACATCGGAAAGTGAAATAAGCTATAAACGTAAAAGTAGCTGAATTAAATTGTATTAAGTTGTTGAGATCTACGAACCGTGAGCGTGCATGTAGGTTGTCTATAAATAGTGTATAGTTTATGAAGAATATGACATAGACTCTCTTCTTGTTAGCCGTTAAAAAGGATCGCTTTACCTATATGCCCTAACATAAGCGCTGAATTAAGTTGTGATAAAAATAGGAAGTTTACTTATTTATGCGTCTAATAACTATTATATTGAAAGGGCCGATCGCGGAAATATGAACATATGCATATTTTGAAGAGTATTTTACCAGCACTGTCTTCTAAACAGTTATACTAGCTGTGTTTTAATAATTTTCAATTGTTCGTACTTGGGCACATCAATTTAATTTTTTTCTTATTTATAAATACACAGTATTCCAAACTGCCAAATTTGAACAAAGAATTAACGTAATAAATGTGAATGACGTAGGTACTTGCTGTAGTTATAACTAATAAAGACAATAAATTATGAGTACAATAGGAAATCGATAAGCCGAAAACAATTCATTTCATCTTTCGGTAACAAAACCATAGAATACGCATACTTTATAAAAATATAGACGGACCTTTTTTTAATATTTCACCCTATTTAGTTATCTGTATGATACATATGAGTGTGATTTAAATAAATTCCATAAAAATGCGTTTAGTCTCGATATATGTGCAATGCCGGGTACAGAGTCACGGTTTTGTGTTTATTTCAAATATCTTACATGTGTGTAAATTGTCGTGTAATAATTTACTGAATAATTTGTGGTTATACTTCCATTTCCGAAATTTGTACGCCGTAAAAGGCAAAATATGGCTTGAAGTAATCGTGTAACATCTTTCTTTATATGCACCCATATTTGTGCAAATAAACGTCTCTGTTGTTGTTTGTCTTTGTAAGATACACAGATAGTGTCTCTAGATATGAATTTATTGAAATAGTGTTCGTTTGTCTTAGGTATGTTGACGTGCGCATCCCCCGCCGGCATGCCGCCCGCGCATTCACAAGTACCCTCCTGGAGTTCTCTGATTCAACCGCCCATTGTGAGTATTAAATGATACAGAAATAGCCAACCAATATGTTAACGACTTTAACTGGTCAAATAAATGTCTAGCAACACCATATACCACCAGAATTCCGCCATAACTTAGTTATAGATGAGGACGTAGCAAAGAGGAAGCTAATACACGAACGATTTGCGCATGATTTGTACGAATTACAATTCCATTGGTTAGTTACGAAACTGCATGTATCTGCTATTGCGCTTAGTTTTAAACCTGACTATTGCGAAAAGCTAGATAGTTTATTCAGAATAAGAGACTGCTTACATGTAAATTAGACAAGTAATATGGCGGTTCGAATAGCAGAGTATAACGGAATTAAATATGAACATATTGTAAGAGTGATGAAAAATAATAAAACATCTAGATTGACAACAACTTAAACTAAACAAAACAGAAAAGAAGTCGGCACAATCAAACGTATTTTTAAAGTACGTGATTACATTAAAAACATATTTGCTACCGATATTGTCGTGTTCGTTTATTAATGAGATTAGTCTAAAAACAACAACATCAATCGGACCGGCCCGTAACAACTGCGCACTAATATCCTCATCGCTAATTGATCACATTGACGACCTTTTAATCTCTGTTGCATTGATTTATGATTTTTTAAATTCATATAAAAATCATGAAAAGGCATTCATTCCAATCAATCTATAATAGCGTTCCTCTTTCTAGAAATCGGAACCGATGGAAGACGGCAGCTTCGCGAAGGAACAGACCAGCGGGTTCTATTCAGAGGGATTTCACAGCGCGTCTCCGTCATCTTCGAGCAAAGACTCAAATGGGCACTCGCCGCGCAGTGTCGGAAGTTCTGGTGATCCATCACCTTACTACGATAGCATGCCATTAAAAGCAAAAGCCAACCTTGGTATGCACTTAGATGCGTGCCGCAATGGAATGCCGTACAGCTTGCTTACTCCACCCGGATTCGAGCCGCGCCCGGCTGATGAGCGTGACCCGTCCCCCGGATACGAAACATCGTATTCACCAAGATCTTTAGCACCGCCTCCACACGTATCTACACCCTTGGGTCGTGCTGACGCCACACCGCCAAAATCTTCACCAAGAACTCCATCATCACCCGAGAGACGCACCTTCGATCGCTTTCACGATTCTGGATTCGAAGGAATCGGTCAAAATAAACCGGACACTGAGGACGGTCGTGATGGATCGGGTATGGATGATGATTTCGATGAAGAACCAGGTCTTCGAGTCCCCGCAGTCAATTCACATGGCAAGGTCAAAACTTTCAAATGCAAGCAGTGTGAATTCGTTGCTGTGACCAAACTTAGTTTTTGGGAGCACAGCAAGGAGCACATCAAACCGGAAAAAATGCTCTGTTGCCGAAAATGCCCGTTCGTTACTGAATACAAGCACCATCTCGAATACCACATGAGAAATCACATGGGTTCAAAGCCGTTTCAATGCACTCAATGCTCATACTCCTGTGTAAACAAATCTATGCTCAATTCTCATCTTAAATCACATTCGAATGTCTATCAGTACCGTTGCGCCGACTGCAACTACGCAACCAAATATTGTCACTCTCTCAAGCTTCATTTACGCAAATACCAACACAACCCAGCGATGGTTTTAAACCTGGACGGGACACCGAACCCACTCCCTATTATTGATGTTTACGGCACTCGTCGTGGACCAAAACAGAAGCCGCTGAACAAAATGTTTGAACAGCCACCAATGATGAACTTGACCAACAACAATCAGCCGCAGCCCCCTCCGAATACACATCCGCTCTTCGGGAATCACTTCCCTGTCAATTTGCCGTATTTACCACCACTTCTACCTCACTCATTTTTGTTCCCACCCAACAACAATCATGAACTCACAAGAATGTCACCGAATGTGGATGTTACAGAGAAATTGCAAACGGCACCTTCGCCTCAATCTATCTTGCACCAGCGATTATCTTATGGAGAACGGCCTACAGAACCTGGAGTGACTCCACCGCCGACCAAATCGCCCGCAAGTTTACCGCAAACGCCGACAACACGAACCCAATCTCCAGTCCAGTCTAATGACGCCCTCGACCTCACGAACGCGAAAACTAGTGAAGCCGGTTCGCCGCCTCCGTTTGAGCGGTCAATGCCGATGACACCTACAACTGCTTCAAAGAACAGAAGAAAAGGTCGTGCATTCAAGCTGCAACCTGCAGCCCTTAGAATGCAACACGAAGATAACAAAACAGCGGAAGCGGAGCCGTCGGACTCTGAGTCTGACACTTCAGCCGACGTCCCGTCTTCAACTGCCGCGAACACTTACACGTGTCAGTACTGCGACATCACCTTCGGGGATCTCACAATGCACACCATCCACATGGGTTTCCATGGATACAACGACCCGTTCATGTGCAACAAGTGTGGCGAGAGGAGTGCCGATAGAGTTGCGTTCTTCATACACCTGGGTCGAGCGCAACACGCTTAGCTCCACACTAACTATGTTCCGAACAAACCTAGTCAACTCCATCGAATCACATAGATCCGATAAAACGTGAAGTTGATAGAATTCACAATCAACGTCATTAAAGTTTAAATTTGTGACCTTCGTATTCCAAATTTAAGCCGAAGACTGTTGCTTATATTTTATTAGCTCTAAACAGTTTTTTTTTTTACATTTTGCTTTCATGCATGAGAATCAGAACCATTGTGGTTGACGTACTAATTATGCATTTAATTAATTATATAATAAACATTCGTGTGTTTAATAGTAATATATTTATAAATGACCTTACGACTTTAATCTCGTTTATATAGTGGATATGCCAAATAATATTATTTTTAAGTTCTATCTATTGTAAAATTAGGAATAGCACTAGATATTAGATATTTAGCGTGTAGATACTTCTGTTTTGACGTATTTGACGAGTATATTATGTACAAGTGACCAACATGTTAAGAAGACTGTAAACCTTGATTAAGTACAAAGCTTATGTCACGTTTTTTTTCTGTTTTCCCTTAAATTAGTACTGTACATTAACAAGCAACGGTGAAGTTACCTATTAGAAGTAGTGCTAGGGTGTACAGAGGAAACCTGTACACATTTAAGGTAAGCTAATCAGAGTGTATTTATGGAAAAGATTTATTTTATTTATTTATTATTATTGTAAATCGCATTAGAAATTAATTGGTTTGCTGTAGTATGTATAGTTAGATCGATGAAATCTTTACGAATGATATTTTTGAAAAATGCTACAATTGTTGTTTTTTTTTATGTACGTGCTTACAGCACCGTAGAAAAGCTAGCGACTACTTTGTGTGAATAAATTTTGAATTGTATAGAAGAATTTGTGGCGTTAATAAAATTTGTAGCTACAAGAAAATTTGTTACGTCAACATAATTCGTAGCATCAACAATCAATACTGTACCTAGACTCTTCCAAAGGATTTTGTTTGTTATTTATAGAAGAAATATTTTGTGTGCTGAATACCTAAACAATAAAATATCAGTTTTATCGTAATAATGCGTTTTTATTAATACTTCATATATACCAAAGTGTGAAAGTATTTATTTGGTTGCAAAAAGTGTAAAGATGCTCTATGCGTGGGTAGCATAACGAAGACTGTCCAACCGTCCTGTTTTCTCAAGCCATGTCCTAGTTTTTGAAGTATTATGGAATGTCCTAAAGTTCGGACATCATATCGCATTTACGTTACACGCACCGATACTTCGATTTAGCTCACATAATTCTATTCAAATCCTACATATTATTTAAAAATATAATTTTTATTATTGCTTGAATTTAATTTAATTTATCATCGCTAGATATTAACTTAACTATTGCTACTGTATTATTGGGTCCTATTTTTAAACTGATTTGCCATATTTTTGCCACTTCAAAACCTAGGTTTTGAAATTTTGTGTGCGCAACCCCACCACCTATAACGCGACGTACTTGTCTTGGTCTTATCCTATTTTGTACCGTGAAATTCTGCTCTTAAATCATGATAAATCCTAAAATGATATACAGGCGAATTTTTTTTTTGTTACGCGTAGATAAATGAGAGAATTGTTTTTTTTTGACAGACAGATAAAAATCGACTTTTCCGGGTCCCCAAAACAATCGAGAGTCGAGAGTCTCCGAAACCGACGTGAGCGTATGAAGCGAGTGATGAATGAATGAACGAATGAAAGAAGCACGTCAGGTCTGTAAGGATAAAGACATTTCGCACTCGACGCTTACTGCCTACCCGGTTACGGACCCGGCGTGATAGAATAACAATAATCATTACAATCGCAACCGACGGGAAACATCACTAAATATTTAAGAGAGAAACTCGCATAATTCAAAACGTCTTGCCTAATATATCGTGTACAAGAGGAAAACCACGCTCAAAAGATTCCGTTTCAAAGATTACACGGTAGCGAATAGAAACTGACGCGTCCGCTTCGAAAAATAATACAATCTTTTGTTTCAAAACGTTAATTGTTACGGAGCGTCTATTTTTTACAAGACAATGCTATTTTTATGTCACCGTTACGGGTAAAAACTTCGTATGAATATTCATATCGTTTGGCTTTGCTAAACATCCATTAAAACAGAGCCGTGTAGTGTTGGACGCGTTTCTTCTCATTTCGCGTGATAAAATATGCTGTAATGGTCTCAAATCCCGTTTCGTATCCAATCATACTTCGTATTCGATCATGATTCGGATCCAACCATACTTTGTATCCGATCATGTTTCGTATCTAATCACGTTTTGTAACCAATGAACAAACACATACATATGTCAATCTATTAACTTTTTAACCGACTTCAAAAAAAGGAGGAGGTTCTCAATTCGTCTGTATTTTTTTTTATAACTGATTGCATGTAGTAGAGCACTAATACTGCCCCTGGCACCTTATATGCGCATATTCCGATATCATTTCCCAACAATTAGGTTAGGTTAGATTAGGTTAAGTGTCACTTTCCCAACAGTGAGGTATATCTTTAAAATAATGAAACAACTAATTGGTAAGGATATTTTTTCAACCCTTTTATTGCTGCACCGATTCACAAAACGTTTATGTCCATAGTCTACCACGCTTTTCAAGTACGGGCTAGCATTTTCATACAGCCTAGAGAACACGTACGTGTCAATATTTGCAACGTTCAAGGAGTCTTTGATGGAGATTAAAAAGTAATTGTAATTTATCAGTCATCTCCTGGATAGTTCGCATCCATATATATACGAGTCTATGACTATATTGATTTATTCCATGATTTAATGTAACCATAAATTACTTAGGACTGGGATACGCGAATGTTGTTCTTCTGTCAAAAATCTGTCACACATAATTTACCTACCTCGTGTCATCAAAATAACCTACTACGAAACGAACATGATTCAATTAAATCAAAGTTAAAATCAAATCAAAAATGTATGATATGAATTCATACAACTTACATTCCCATCACCAAACCTAGTATTTCAGAATAGTTATTTTCACGGAAAAAAACTGTGAAATATTCAGAAATATCTTTGTTCGTTTGATTTCAATTGTGTAAGTCAAGGTTTGTGCTCGTAACAATGACAATATGTCTTGTACATACTAATAATATTATAGACGCGAGTATAATTCTACCTGTTTGTCTGTTTCGTCTCATGGCCGAACCGCTGAAGCGATTTTTACTGAAATTTCGATAGTTTGAAATCTAGCGAAGAACACAAGCTATCATTTTCACTCCATTTTACTTGTCATTAGAAAAGAGTCTACTGTATCTGCGCGCGGGAAAGGGGATTTATAACCGAATGTTATTAAAAGTCAATTTAAGGTTTGTTTAATAGGTATAAAATTAATTATCACCGCTGAAGTCAATAAACACATCAATAGACCAAGCGGGCCCGCTACGGTTAGTAAATTGCAATTTTTCAAGAAACATACAATACTAACTGTGTTTTTTCGCAAAATCATTTTTTTGCAAAACGTATTTATAAAATTTTTTACTCATTAGCGAACTCGACTTCCCAGAATTATGTTATTCGTGTGCAAATAGATACATACCTATTTAGATTTAATAAATAAAAGTACTTAATTTTTTCTCAGTTCGAACGAGTTTTAGCGAGTTATATTTTATTTTTTCCTATGTAAATATGTAAGTACAGAGGCTCCATCGGACTGTAACCGGGTAAAACCCCACTGTGTTGATCACTCCGGTGTTTGTCGGGACTTCGAGGACGCTTGTGCATATTCCGCGTTCAAGACACCGTTATTCCCAAGGTCACTACAGTCCAGGTCTGCTTCAGTTATGGGAACTTTTTTTTTGACGTGAGGGAAATCTTCGTAAAGTACCCGCGGGCTCCTGGAGCTGCGTTCGGGGTAAGTGTTGATTTCTACTCACAAAAAACCCCCCGTTCACCATCTAGCGCATGCTAGGAAAGGGACTGGGGTCTCTTAGGAGCGCGACCAGTGCATCCTTTGCGCTCTAGGCCAACGGATTCACCTCGACGCTACAGTACCCAATCGGCTCTAGGCTCTCTATTCATCGGAACCTAAGTTTAGAAAAGCAACGTAAATGAACTCACCTGTTCTGTGACGCAGCTATGCGCTACTTCTCGTCCAACTGCAGGAATTTCCCGAGTTAAGATTCGCTAGTGAATTTGGCTTTGTTACGTCCATAGCCCAAGTAATTCTGCCTCTCTGAACAACAGTGGCCAGTGATATAGACGTTTCAATAGAGTGACAATGCTTCTAGTAAGGAACAGGGATTTCCTAATTAAAATAGTTCTTAGCTCAATTCATATTTTCGACACCCGAATATGTTATAGATTATTATTTATATTTTATTCTTTAAACATATTTTTACTTTAATATGTAGGCCCCATATAATCTTTTGTAATTCGTTTTAGGGCAAGATTTAAAAAAAATATAAATAGAAAGTAAACTCCGCTAGCTTCTATTTTTATATTTAGTATTATTAAGCTACAATTAATATTCGTTGTAATAACCAGAAAGAGGATCATAAATGATATGCGATAAAGCATATTATTACATAATTGAATTCTCGCTAGCTAACACACTTACTGATGAGTAACCAATATTTTTTGGAATGCATGAATAAAATGTATACATTATCTGATGGGCGAACGTTAACAATTGTCGCCTGACCCAAATCCAACGGATGTTGCAGTTTTCGGACGAAATCGGGGAAAAAACACGCAAAAAGAATTCGGTTTAACTCTATAAGTGGCAACGTATGGAACAGAGATGCCATAGAGCCGACTTTGTTATAATAAAAATTTGCTATTGTTTATAATTTCATAAATATTTATATTTTAAGTCGGTGGTCGAAAAGCAGATAGCCTGATGTGATCAAGTAGCCAATTCTTTTATAAATATTTACAGCTTCAACTTGTGAGATCACCCGTTTATAGAGGTTTATAGAGGCAGTAGGTATGTTTGCGCTCAAGAAATCAAATCGGAATAAAACTATTCTAACAGTGTTGTATGGATTTTAGTTCTTTGCAAATCGAAACGATCAAAATAAATCAACTCGAATATTATTTCGAAGTTTGTCAATCAGCACTTGACCAGTGACGTATGGCCTTAAACGCCCCGATAAGAGAGGCGATCCTCGTCCATCATTGGAACAGTAAAACGGTAGAAACATTGACAAGTCCTCATTCGTAATAGCACAAACTCTACGCCATTTATTTCCTTATACTGAACAACGCTTTGAAATAAATCTATGAATCGGTGCGTCTTTGAATAATAGCAATTTTTTGCCAAGTGCGTGCTGACGCAGGTGTTTATTTTGCACCGAAAAAATGAAACCTGCTTCGTACGTATGACGCACATTGCACCTTGCAAATATTCGTCATATTTGCATTTTAAGTAAAACATCCATATTAAATAACTAGCTTTTGCTCGTCCCTCCCCCGTCGCCGCAATTCCCTTTGGAGGTAGAAATTCGTAAAAATCCAAAATAAAATATAGCCTATGTTACTCGTGG
>DWDX01003521.1:0-13002 GCA_018245675.1 Agara michaeli | reverse complement strand
CACATCGCAACTCAATAATTGTACGTGGAGTTTATTTAACAAAAAAAAAACAGCACACAATAGAAGTTGTTGAATTGATTCAGTTGCCGTCGAAAGCTATGCGTTATAAATGGACGCGGATTATTTTATTTACGCGATTTTAATAAATCTGAACAATCGCGTAGTTTTCACGTTTTTAAATATTCTCGTTACATTCATTTGAACAGTTACACTGTAAATGATCTGTAAAGTCGGCACTTGAATAGATGACCTCCAGTGGTAGTTTCACGAGCATTACCATGTCTTAGATGTCATATTAAGAGATTGGGCCCGATTGTTATACCAGTTAAGTTAGATTACATTCGTTAAAACATGTCAAAAGTCTTAAAATCGGTTTAAAAATAGCCGTCTCCAAGCGTCCCACAGTTGCGGAATGGTCACGTGTCTAGCTTGCAACGTGTGTTTCGAAGAGGACATTTTGAAGTCACACGCTTATCTGATTTACTTTAATTGGCTATGTTTTTTTTATTATACATTTAATATTGGTAAATCACAATAAATAAGAACACTTTATTATTAGTAAGGAGAGCTTCAGGAACTGTTGTATATAGTTATAATTACTGGAATGCAAATTTATGGAAAGGAACCCGACCTATTATCCCAAAACGAACATAAATTATTTTTCGTGACAGTACGAGTATTATCGTGACACTTCCACAGCATTTAAAAACAAAGCACGCTATAAAGTAAGCTTTTCAGCGGCTCGCGTGAAGTATTGTTACGGTATAACCTGGCTAAATTAAAAACGAAGGCCCCTTAGTTCAGGTGTTTTTCCAGAGGTGCCATCACTAACTGGCGGTATAGCGCACCTCTTGGCACCGTTGTGCGACAATTTGCATTTCTCCAAGATTAGTTGACAAATAAAATAGAAGTGCCAAAAACCAAACCATTTTTATACATATATACCTACTTGGCAGCAAAATGCTATTATATCCAATACGCAAGTATTAAAATGTATGGTATGTAGTTGAAAATTGGTCTTACCATAAAAGAGGTTTCGTATTTATCACCTATTATAAGACCGTCAGGGAATATGTCCGAAGATATTAATATTACTATTTATTATATTACTGGATGGCTTTTCAAGAACCTGTTCAGATTGGTATAAAAATATTTCATTCATTAAACACAACCATGGAGCTTAATTCTACGTACCATCCAAACTTAATTGGAATGGATTTCGCTTTCGCGATAACGCTTCGAGTGCATTAATTGGTTTCTATACTATTGTCAAATTGTTGTTAGCTGCTAAAAATCGAATTGTGTAATCAAGCATCGATATTGGTTTTCCGTGTATTGTTACGAATGCAACATTTCGACAACGGAATGAATTCAATTTATTTCGTAACGACATTTCACAACAACAACAACAACAACAGGTCCCTAACGGGGTAGGCAGAAAGCACCGAGTGCCAAATATCTCTGTCCTTGCAAACCTGACTCGCTTCGTCTACATTTAATATTTACAAGATGTCTATAAAAACTCATAACCGTTTTTAGATCGTGAACATTATGAATAATCATAATTTTACACAAAAACTTTACGTTCCCGAGAAATAATTCGTCCTCCGTTCGCAAAGCTCTTTGAAGGCTGTATCGAGTTATTGCAGCTTTCCGTCCCTTTGTAAATATTGTTGTAGCATTATTGTCTAGGAATCCTTTTGAGGCTTTTGGACGTTACTGGCCGTCTGCGGCGAAATGTACCCATTGTTGCTGGTACTGTTCGCTAGATTAGAAAAAAATATTACAATCTTAATTTACTTTCTCCGTAGATTGGCGGGTTATTCATTCCACCTTCAGTTTTGTGCAGAATCAAAGTTGATGTAACAACCGTATGTAACTAAGAGAAAATTTATGCCAATGAATCTAATTGTCCTTGCCTACAGTCATTTGTTTTTGTAAAAAACTTGCACAAAGGGCAAACGTAATTCCTAACGGTATTAATTTTAAATAGACTCTTGAAGGACAGTACTTAAGTGATATGGTCGTATACAATTCTGTCTTCCGAATGCTGTGTTGTAAATGTTAATAATGAATCGCTTATGAATTTGAAAAAAGAATCGTAACTCGATACGATTTTCAGCGGCAACAATAACGATTCCATTTTTGAAATTCAGAACTTCGATGAAAACAAAATCGCACTCAGTAGAACATTAAACAAAAACAAAAGAACATCTTATGCATCGTGATGTAGACTTACGTAGGTGCATCGCTATTGCGACCAACGACTGAAAAATATATAGTGAAATGTTAAATCCGTGGCGGTTTGGTTGAGCTGAAACTGTTTCGTGTAGCTACGTAGCCTGGCTGTAGTGAATAAGTGAGTGCGGTGTTGGTGTAGTGTTGTGATGTAAGGGGCGGTCTCGCTACGCGGAACCGGATGTGCCTATGACGAACAACAACAACGCGTCGAACGGCAGCGCGGGCGGCTTGCCCGCCTCCGCCGACATGGATTCCCTCGAGGAAATGCTGCGCAAGGTAACTATTCATTTCAACACTACTAGTAATAATAATAACAACAACAACAACATACCATCACGCCGGGTCCCAGAGATGTTTGGCACTCGGTGCTTTCTGCCTACCCCGTTGAGGACCTCGCGTAATAGTATAAGAATAATAATAATAATAATAATAACTAGGGACAATTCCACACACGGCTATCCGATCCCAAATTAGGCAATTGAATGGCTGTGTAATAAACATGTCTGTGCCGTACAACACGTACGTTCATCAGCTGTCCGGTTACCATAACGCAGGCATTCAATTGCCTAACATCGAATCATACAGCCGCGTGTGGCATTGTCCCCGGTTATTATTATCGTCATTATAATATTATTAGTATTGTGTCATACGTATTATCCGTTAACGTATATCTCAATATGCCTGAACGGCTGAAAGGCATCCTTTAAACAGTTCACCGGTGAAATAATGCCGGCAGCTGCAATATAAATTAACCTTGCTTAACCGTGAGATACTGAGTGGCCATTTCGCACCTTTCACCGTACTGAGCTCGGACTAATTAGCAGAACGAGAACGGCACTCGTTAACGAAACACACAGTGAGGACTAATCGCCATTTCTTTTTATAGACCTTAAGGGCCGCGAGATTGATAACAGTTTCGTCTGTTGATTTAATTCGTTCGATATTCGATCGAGGGATTAGTCATACTTTTCATGTTGGAACGGGAATTGGTATGTGGGATTGAGTTCGCCTTTCATTAACAACAAATATCGAATCCGCGTTGAAGCAGCATTGCGGGGTGAGCTCCAGAGTTTCCCTAGGAGAAAGCCTTGCCCAGCGGTGGGAAGTAAAAATAGTCCTTCCACAATAGCACACCAAATTGCGAAGCTCTATTTTCGTCGTAAATACTTGACGTATCCTTTGTTTTCTTTTAATTTATCTTAATGTTTATAAACATTTACGTCCGACTGATATAATTGAATTGCAATCAAATGATACTCGCTTTCACATAAAGAGCGTTGTTGAACTAAACGTGTAGTTTCCTCGATACCTACGCGTCTCCTCGCGCCCCAGACACAACACACTTGCAAAATACACCTACGCGCGAATACGGATCGGAAGTATGAAGTCTAAGTTTAGAAGCTCAATCGTGCCCGATCGTTAAAATGTAAACGTGGCGCGTGTATATGCAAAAAATATGATATTGTGCGGTGTCGAAAGACGCCTCGGGCGATGGCTGTTGCGGGGAAAATCCGACGACGCGCCGTCTGCACCCTTTGCGGGCTTCGTCTGTGTTATTCACAAATTTGTGTATCATAAAGCGAATCTGATATTTAAATTTAACGAGCGCTTACCTGGATGATGAAAGCGCTTGATTCTTATCTACCTTCATATACAGTATTTCCGCAAGATGAGAGATATTCTTTGAATTTTACGCCGACTAAATTTTATAGTACAGTCAATCCACAAACATTTTCATACGCGCAGATTTAAGTTAACATGGAATAAGTTGCCATGTGTTTAAGACGATGCGATGTTACGAAAATAATTATAAGAATTAGGAACTGAGTAGTAACGAATGTAATTTTTTTCAATTTCAAATAAAAACGTTAAATAGTTCTGTCGCTACGATTCAAGGAATTGCGGTGGGGTTTGACTCTCCTTTAGATCTGAAGCTTATTAGCGACACGGTCATCGCGTGCAAGGAACTTGACCTCTTTTTACACGCTCTCATTTCTGGTGGGATTAAATTGACTACTTCCCGACAACGCTCCATCTTGCGTTGCGTGGACCTTGTACCCCGAATCTTAGATGTCTACAATACTTTACTATATTTAACTTGTTACCTTGAACATTTTATACACTTTCCTACAGACGGGCTGTCCACTAGCCTGTATTTTTGCAATGGAGCAGCGTGCTCCAGTATGCTCAAGGCTTCCAACGGTTGCGGAGAACCGTACCCTGCAGTAGAAATAAAATGAGTTGGAGCCAATTATTTATCAGTTCGTTAATGAAAGATAAATTTTGCTTACATCACAGGTCTTTTAATTAAATCGAACACAAATAATATGTTTTCGTTAAATTTATTACATCGATAAATTTGAATTTCCTTTGTATTCGATGACCAGAGAGATATTGTGAAAGTTTTACATTTTGTACGTACGAAATTATTAATTAATTTCCACGATAAGGTGGGCAGGAGAGCGCCGAAACGTGTTCATGTAAACAGTCAATGGCACGCCAGCTTTGTCGCTGATCACCCTTTCAATGCAAATCGAGGCCTATTCTGGAAAAAAGGCCATTTTGGAATAGCCCTATCAGGGAACGGTGATACAAAACCCTGTAGTTTCGAACATCCTCGAATGAATGCGTGAAATGAAGGCGCTTACATAAACGATTGGTACAGCTCTAACAAAAATAGATTTGTTTTTTTTCTAACTCTTATTTGTACCACGGATCTACGATGCTGATCTAATGGAGTTTAACAGTCACACATTTTAAATTAAAGAACGTCACAGTGGAAGCCGTGCAGATTTCCTCACGAAATTGTCCTTCACCGTTCTATCGAGTTATATTTAATCTATGTTTTGAAAAGTCCCAGACGCGTGCCAGCATTCGATCAGCAATACCCCGGTATTGGAATCTAAAATTCAAAACTCTGGACTATCAGAGATGACTTTCTTGCGCATTATACTATTATTATATATGGTATAGTAGAAAGTTATCGTGTAAGATCGACTATGTTCCGATGCCTTGACGAATCGATTTTATTAAATGAAACTTATGTCACCTTGAACGCATTATACAGAGTTGGCGTTAAGTACACGTTAAGATATTAAAAAAATTATAAATAAACAAGTATAATTATTATTTATTTCTCGATGCTTTCTACCTACCCCGTTAGACACCCGGCGTGATGGTATTATTATTCACATAATTATAATATAATCAGCAGTTCCCTTTCGTGATCTCATAGCGAATGGAAATTACAAATAAAATAAACATCTGGCTAACAATCGCAGTATTTTTCCCGGCTCCACATAAACAATCGGTTAACCACTCAATGGCAATGACAATTCCACAAGTGGAAACTGAAATAACTAAGACACTTCGCAATGTAAACTTTCCATAGTACCCAGCTATGGGGACATTGCGGTTTTACTTTTGTTTTGTCTTAATTTAGTTTCACGCAGTACCCCGACCATTTTGACAGTGTGGCGCCACACAAGTAATTCATCATTCATTCCTTCATTCATTCATTCATTCCTTCATACATTCATTCCTTCATTCATTCATTTTGAGTGTGTCGCGCCACACAAGTTATTGATTCATTCATTCATTCATTCGTTCGTTCGTTCGTTCATTCATTCATTCATTTTGACAGTGTGTGGTGCCACACAAGTGGAGTCGCGATGCTTTTTGCATTCGTTGTTGAGAAGTTACGTAATGATGTGAATAAAAATGAACTAAGCGCTAATGATAGGGGGAGGTTTATTAGAAAATTACGTTTAGATTTACTAGAAGCTTTATTAGAAAATATATTTATTGCATACGTTCATAATAATATCCGTATATACTAACTGCATATAGGTTTGTCTCATATTATGTTCACTTTTGCCAGAGGGATTATAGTCGTAATCCAACATGGAGGAATCTGTAGTGTAAAATCAGCTAAAAATTTGTGAGACTTTAATTATAGATCCCCAGAGTGACAGACGGATACTTAAGAACTAGGGTATAATTGCAAAAATGTATGAATTCGTAAATGAACTTGTTACATTAACTATCTAGAATATTAATAATACCATCAACAACACTGTCACCGAGAAAATTGTGAATGTTTCCAGAACACGCCTTTGTCCGTGAAAATCGATTTTCAGCTCAAATTCACAAGCAGCCTGACGCTTCCCAATTTAATTATTCAATTTATTTATACGCACCAATGATTATGTTTTCAATTATTGCTAATTGATTCGCTGATCGAACAGTAAACTTCCGAACAAGATGTTTATGTAATACGATATTTATAAATACTTCACTAATATTGTTATCATTAAAATGACTTAGAAACCTATCTCTCCGTATAACGTTATTGTATATCACAAATACAAAACTGTATGTATGTATTTGTACGTATCGGCGTTACCAAGGTGCAGGTGACCTGGACAGAGTAGATGGACACCTGCATTCATGCTTACGTCTGACGTGCTTCTTCTACATTCATCACTCTCATCAAGCCGATTTTAAGCATTTATGACCAACTCTTAAGCCACTATCGGGCCTATTTGGTCAAGATAAGAAATCATTGTCTTCCTCTACACCTGCAGATATTCACAATGTATATCTGTTCTGTCATTCTTTCTTCATCAGTGCTTTCCAGATTCCCGAACCAACCGAACAACGAAGTTACGTTTCAAAACAACGTTTAATATGGAAATTCATGAATAACCTTGCCGCCGCCATATGTAATATTGCCCTGCTGCCCTAAAGCTAACATATTCAACGCTCCAAGAAGAAATTATTGAGCCGTGCAGTGGTGTCACGGTCGGAATGACCCCACAAACCCTGCGGTTCAAATGCAAATTGACCGAATGAATTAAACCGTGTTAACTATGAAATTCCTATCTGGATAACTGATTTACCTTACCGAAATTAGTCTCAAGATGTAATGCTGAAAAAAGTACCTTTTCAAAATATACTAACAGAAATTTCTAAGATGTTAGGTAAGCAAACAAGTCTATATTCCAAAAAGACCACATTAAATAAATCTGAGAAAGTGAACAATATAAAATTGACATTATATTATGGTTACTACTAAGCACTATAGTAAGATGAAAAATAACAGACTGCTCTAAGCGATTTAGCAAAGAACTCACTAAAGCCTTTGCAATTGTATCACCGATATAAGAAAATTGTAAAATGAAATTATTACGATCCCTTTTAATTTAATTAATGCTACAATGGAAGCAGGTGAGACCACTTGCATTTTAAATGTAAATGACGCTGGAAATTATTGATGAACTCTACCGATTGGCGAATGTTCAATTACCGTTCCATTCCTGGAAATACTTCTTCGTGCCCTCTAGTTATATAAAAGTGAATCACCTTCTAAATTAGATCACTTACTTTGAAATGGTCTTTAGTATACACTAAGATTATATTTCTATAGTACTATAATACTATAGTACTATAAGCATAAGTATTTCTTGCCTTTATTAAATCTAAGGAGGATTAATCCTTAATGGTTTTTTAGTACCAATTTGTGGATAAATTCTTTCATCTGAATATTCTCTTTCTGGTTTAATTTATTGTTTCTACGTTGTTTCAGTAATAGATGATTTTAATTCTTTTCGAATTGCACATCTGCACTTTCCCACAATAATACTTATACAACGGAATTATCTGTACCTGTTCCGTGAATCCGTTGATATCCTTAGCTGCAAGCCGCTCTGCGATGAGATCCAACGTCTCGGTAATGGGAATGTCTTGTAGAAAGTTTTCCGGCTGGAAGTTGCCCGAACTTGAGCTGGGATCTTAGTTTTTGTTTTAAATAATTTTCCCATTAATTTCAAGTGATTCAGCAAATAAACTTTTAGTTTTGTTTCTTAGAGAATTAGTAGTTTGTGTGATTTCAGCCAATTCCGCATTATGGAAAAGTTTCAGAAAAGATTAAAAATACGTTTCTTGTAATATAAAAATAGGCCATCTCGCTACATCTTTAAATCACAACACAACTATCTGAATGCTCATTTACATAAATATAACAGATGCTGTGGAAGTTGTAACGTCTGTATATTTGATATTATGACTTGTACCTAAGTCCAATCAAAACTTAATCGCTGCCTAAATATCCTGCAATGACTACTCGTTTAAAGAATACAGATAAACAAAGAGCAAGATATAGTGGTGATCACGTAGAAACGGTTAAGCCGAGCATCCGGGAATCGTAATCCGGATCCATCTGAGAGATCGCTTCTAACAGGAGCGCATCAATCTTCCGACACCTTAATTGAGATACTATTAATGAAGACAGAACCGTCTGATGCATGCCAATAAATCATTATGGCATTGCTACTTATGAATTGCATACTCTTGGAAAAGGATGTAACTATCTTCTTTATTACTTTAAACAGTAACTATGAAGGTGATTCAGAAGTTGGAACAGATATATTTACTAATTAAATTTTCATAATTAAAATGCAATGATAGCCCGTTGGTTTCAATTCTAGTCTTCCACTCCGACCGCACCATTGACTTGTTACGTGCGTTTTATAACCTTAAAAGTTATTATCACTCGCTATAACGGTATAACTCGATATAAAAAAAATATCGCAAGGAAACCTGCACAAGTTAGAGTATGTTATAAAATAAATGTTGCAGAAGTGTAAGAAGTCTGCCGATCCGCAATTGGCGAGAATAGACTACGGCCTAACACGTTCTCATGTTCTATGAAAGGAGCCAGGTTTAAAGTAATGGTACAAAAAAAATTTAAACATGAACAATAGATAGCAAGATTTACCATAGTAAACACGCTTCCGGTAGACATGAGTCCTAATCCCGCTCCAACTGAATGATCGTTCGCAACCAGTCTACATCAATCTTCTCTCACCTTAATGGAGATGCAAGTATTTAAGTTAAACGCTTGGGAAAAGGTGTATATTTTATATATTGCCTTAAGCAATTAAGGATATTATTACGTACTGTTCAATCATTTATTGACCATTTTTAGTATTTCATTAGAAACATTATATTCGCATTGGCCTTTATTTAGGCGCCGCATTTCTAAGTTAGGGACGTGTCAAGAGTGTTCATCCGTTAAAGATCTATCTCCATCTAGTCTAAGATCACCGAAAAACTTGCTAGTTTGTTTACAAAGACCTATTTACTGCAATACATAATATGATAAATATGTATGCATGTGGATGTGTATATTATATTTTCTCTTTTTTATGCTCTTATTATTATCTTCGTTATTCTCTCTATTTCTTTTTGATTTATCGATTACTACGATTTCTGCTTGGTTCAAAGGTAGACTGACAGAGAATGCTATTAGCATTAAATCCGCCTTTCATACCAATATATCATGGTGTAATGAATATTAAATAAAATATATTTCGTACAGTGTTCTGAAAATTTTGTTTATCTCTTTAATTTGTCTGTTAAGCAGTATCGATAGCTTAGTATAATAGTTATAAGTAATACAGAACCAATCATAGCATGTACGAAACACATATGTGACAATATACACTTTTTCGATAAAATCTTACAACTTGGCACAAACACCAAGGTGTTACCGTCGAAAAGGTAACGAGCGAATCTAAACCGACCGATTTATTGTGTTCCGAGCCCGACAAGCGAGAATTGCCTGAACTCCTGAAACCGTTTAAACCTTAAACCGAGTGTTAGAGATGTAATTGATGCTTGCGTTAGAAAAGTTGATACAGTTATGGTACTGTCCAAAGAATCTGTCGGCATTGGTCAACATATTGCATCACCGCGTCCCAATTTCTATTCTCATCCTGACCGATATTGGAATAGCAAATTTAGGTGTGTTAGGTTTTGGAGTTTTGACATTTGCATCTTTAAGTATATTCGGCAGACAGATCACAAGCAATCCTTTTAAGCTTGTTAGCGGAAAGCGCTATTTAAAAACGTAAGTATGCCCTGATGTGCCTTACAAAGTTTTTTATTTGCTGAATCATTAATAAACAATATGTATCAAATTAAAGGAATCGATAATGTAATCGCTAAAAAAGCGCTTTATTTTCGTGTATTGCAAAAGTTAGTTTGATAATTTATATAAATACGTACTTGCCACTAAACGAACATCCAACATCTTACTCTTAGCCATACTCATTATTGCTTAACAAACGCCGTTGATTATTTACGAGCACCGTCGCGTCCTTCCCTCGTAATCCGGAATACTAAATAATAATTTTGCAGCGAAGTTTTCAGCGTTTTCAACACTTCACCAATCCATATTGTCGTCAGGGCTACACGGCATTTGTATTAAAACTTGCTCGCTCCCACAGGACCCAGGAATAACTCTACCCCGCTTTATTATTTATTGCCCGGCATAATAAGTTCCAACCCCCCGTTTCACTCGGCTTTATTTGTTTTCAACTCGTTACGTGAAGATTTGCCCTAAATTCGGAAACTCGATTATTTATTTATTCATTTTGACCGCCCGTTCCGGTCGGCGGATGTTTTTGGCTGTGGTCAATTTTGTTCCGCGTAAAGTTGTCAATAGTGCAATTAAGTTCCGTGTTAATCTATATCTATATGAGGTTGTCTATGTATATACTGACCTATCACGATATCTCTGGAGCTATGAGGCCTAGAGACTTGAAATTTGGCAGGAATATTTCTTTTGCTAAGGAGAAATCGGCTAAGAACGGGTTTTTATGAGCCCCCAAAGGAGATTTCGGGGGCGGGGATGGGACGAAGTCGCGGACAAAAGCTAGTTGTCTGATAAATGGACACTTTTATTACACCATCAGACCACGTCTCTAAAGGGATAGACAGAGAGTACCGAGTACCTTGTTCCTTACAGACCTGACGTGCTTTTACATTCATTGCTCTCTTTATACATGCAGCCCAGTTTTGGAAACTAATAAATGCCTCATATGTTGATGATGGGTTTACACATAACTTACACGTATATTTGCTACAGATATACATACGCATGCTTCAGCAATACACACAGATAATCCGCCGTTTACGTATCAAGGTAGCGTATTATTCTCACTCAATCCCTAAAGCCCCTTTCACACTTACCGTTCTAAACAGATTTGAACGTGGCACGTCAGTACGATGGATATTACACATTTCAATTAAACGAATGTTACGTTGATTACTTACCATCCGGGTCAAGGTATCGGATACTGTTTAATCCAGGAAAATAGTTCATTCGTTATTTCAACAACGAAATAGCTACAAAGATATTTATTATGCACTGTAAGTACATAATTTTTTTTGGAAATGGCAATTGTACTATGCACTGTACGCATGTCAAGTATAAAGTTTTTGAAAAATTGTAATATGTTTTGAGCATTTTTGTGCTGCCATTTTACCTGGGATAAGCCGCGGGATACTTCTTGAAACTTCTTTACCTAAAAAGTTCTTTCGACGAATGCGTTACGTAATAACTAGTTGCCCAGTCTATTGTTATCTTAAGCTAAGACCTGGATACTGTATATAAACTGCCTTCTGGAACATTGAACTTTGTCACCAATGCCTATCTCTAAACCGACCGAGGCGTGCTTTGTCTACCTTCATAATACATTTGCTATCTCTGTCACCATCAAGGATCTGAGTATTTCATGGTTTTGAAACACAAGATTCTGTGCCAGTATCCCTAATACGTCAATAGAATAATTAAACTACTTTGGATAATTATATTATCCAAACTTTCTTCTATACTAATTATGTAAAATTATTTTTTTATTAATTTAATATTTATATTAGTTTTATTTAGTGTTGATTGTCTTAGCTAGTGTTTACACGTGTTAATTTGGTGCATTTTGAAAAAACTCATTTAATTGTAGACGAATTTGATAATTTTAAAAGCAATTTGATTCACAAAAAAAAGGGAGACAAAATTCAGATACACAAATAATTGATTTCCACACTTTGCTTGTCTATTATGTTTCGTCTCGTTTCCTCTATGCGCATTAGATGTATCATAGAGAGGGACAAACATTTCAGTACATTGCAATTGAGCGTTCGTGGAAGGCGTTAATGATTACAATCAGTAACTAACTTGTTAGTACTATCACGGGTGAAGGCAATTTAGAATATTTATTGCTCTACAACTTAATAATTACGATACTTAATTGTACTTAAATCGTTGACAATATTTTAATGTGAAAATAGTGCTCAGAACGTTACATGACATCTTTGTTTGAAAAAAAAATTCTTAACAAGTAAATTACACATGATTTGTGAACTGTCCGCCTAATAGTACAAAGACACGGAATTTTGTCCGAAATCGAGGTGGTTGGAGGTTTTTGTTAAGTTTTCGATGAATGTTTTCCTACAGTCGTCAAAGAACGTACAAAGGATATTCCTTTACCAAACCAAACCTAGACCAAAATGGTTTTCGTTCTGTTCTACATAAAATAATCAAAGTCAATATACCGATTACTGCTTAACGGTGAGAAACGGAAGTGATCTTCAGTTACTCCTTAAACAAAATATTCGTAATCACGAAGACATTATACAAATCTATATATATAAAAGCAAAAGGTCACTCACTCATCACGAAATTTCAGAAACTACAAATGCTAGGAGTTTCAAATTTTACACGCGGGTTCTTTTAAGGACGTAAGTGACGGGATTTTGTAAAAATCAACCCCTAAGGGGGTGAAATGGGAGGGTGAAGTTTGTATGAAACTTTGTCAATTTTAAACCGATCGGGCAGAGCTTGCATGCATAAAGCTACTATGACATAGGCATCCCCTAAGAAAGGATTTTGATAAATTACACCCCTAAGGGGATAAA
>DWDX01003520.1:0-13002 GCA_018245675.1 Agara michaeli | reverse complement strand
CACTGCTAGAAATTCTAAATTAGAAAAATCCAACAGTACCCAACCCGGGATTTGAACTCAGGACCTCCCGATCGGCAATCGCGCTAGCAACCGCCCGACCAACGAGGCAGTCATATTATGTTCATGAAAATATCTCCTTACGGTAAAACAGGTTTTAATGAAATATATGGCGTTATTACGTGATGTCATTTGAACAAAATAAATTGTTTTGAAGCCACCGATAACAGCTAGTAGAATTATACAAGCAATAGTACTGTTCTAAAAATATTTCACATGAAACCATAAAACGTTCGTTAAACTGCAGCGTGGAGCTGGAACACCTGGGCCCGCTGCAGGAACATAAAGTACAGAACTTCGAACGTTGTGGTGTAATGTTTACTAGCAATCCGCACGCGATTCTGTCTGCGTTTGCCTGTTAAAGCATATTTAGATATATATTTATGAGTGCAATAGAATTATAGATACGTGTATAAATATCCCTTGAAACATTTCTTCGTGGTACTCCTGCGCAAAATGACCATCAGAATGCCAATATGTTACAATGCTCGTATTAACAAATTCGTATTCGTATTGAGTATTCGATTAGATTACTTCTTGTAACTTAAACGTAACTGGTGATATGTGTGTGTGTGGGGTGGGGGGTACTGCACTCCTCTGCCTACCCCTTAAGGGGATTACAGGCGTGATGTCACGTTACGTTACTTCTTGTCTCGTAACATTAAAAAAACACAATTAAACACCTACCTAGAGGTAAAGGACATAGATATACTTATGTATGGATTTGCCAGTTTACCAACATCCATTGTAATTATGAGCCGTCTATTCCAATCATTATAGCACACATTCTCCTCACAAATATTAATTTGATCAACTGATATTATATGCTAACTTACGTTACTACTGTATTACACAACGTAGGATAAATACCTCAATACAGACAGTATGTGGTTTCTGGACAGCTTGATTTAAGCACGGTTCAGAACACGAGAGCATCGTGCGTGAACCTTATGTCTTGGTACATAAAATCGAAATTCGATTACCTACTGTGCCTTCGTGGGCTGCATCGCTACACATTCCGTAAACCGATCTTTGCAACTTGAGAATTGTTGCATCCGATAACTTATTCAATACACGTTTGGTGAGATGCGTTTCGTTATGCAGAACCCAGAAATTACACCCAGGATATTACGTCAATAGTTCAAATTTACCAAAAGGTGGAAAATTAGACGTTAAGTGGTCACAATCGCCTATCGACATATGTAATACTAGAGAATTGCACATGCAAAAACATTTAACTGGCCTCGTGGTCAAATGGTTAGAGACCCTAACTGCAAAACCGGAGGTCGTGGGTTCGATTCCCACTCGAGACAAACATTTGTGTGTTGACCATAATTAATGGTGTGATAGAAACATCTGTACACGTATTACATAGTATGTCTATTATGTACCTATCTTAATCCTAGTTAGGCATTGGCTAATATTGAATCCTATAATACTTAGCCTTCTGTGGAGTTGTCATACTTATATTAATTTTTAACAAAGGTTATATAATGTATTGTTATGGAAAAAATATAAAAAAATTATCATCATATTTCAGTTTTAAACACTTTTCGGACTCAATTTTCGTTAACATTCGTTTCGTGGACAAATTTCATCGTGAAACAATCATAACTTATAATTGGGTTATGGCGGATGAAACTGCACGTGCCTTTTTCATTATTTACCTTGCTACATGCATTATGAGATTCGTGAAACCAATGATGCACAGAAATATCCAATTTGTTAGCTACAACACAGCAAATTGTTATAGGACCAAAACCCGGCCGCGTTAACTTACAACGATAAAGTTAAGCTAGATTCTGGTAAACTCTATGAATCTACAGAATTGTGTTTCGTTGAACCTTATATTCTATAATAATTTGTCAGAGGTAGTAGTTAGTTAGTTAGTTAGTAAATTGGAATTCTTTAAAATTACCATTCAGAATATAAACATAACTTAGATGATGTCTTGAATTTTCTAAGAAACTCCAGTGTAATGAATGTCTCTCTTCCCACGATCTAATAATAACTTCAGGTATTCGAACCTGGTCCAACAGGGTTTGCCCGCCACTCAGGTAGACCGCTGTGGACCGGCAAGCGAGTTTAGTATTTGCTGATCGGTGATAGAGTCGGAATTTGTATATGCAAACGCACATGTTTGGAAGAGTAGGGAATCAATTAGTTTCTTACTAGTCAATTTATTATGCCGCTCCATTCAGTCAGCATCGGACTGTCACAAGAGCGAGTGCTTCGTCAGCTCTGTATTGTTCCTTTGTTTCGGAGTGATTAGTGGGAGGCAGTATTGGCGCTGGCATCGAGATCGCATTGTTTAGGTAAGTTACATTCTTTATCATTTTAAAAACACCTGTGTTTCTTATTAAAAATCAATTGTTAGCACTTTAAAATACATTTTAATTGATTATAAAATGCAAGCGGTTTAAATTGTTGTTCTTAAGTTAATGTGTCAATAAATTTTACGTGGACTGTTTATCTTATGTACGCAAACGTAATGTAAACATAAAAGTTTTAAAGTTCAATCCTTTGTGGTTTCCACTGCGGAAGCATAAACTCTACACCTATTTCTGGCGCGCCGAAGTTTGTGTTGTTCCGGTTTGAAGAATGCAGTCATCTGAAATAAAAGTATGCAACTTCTTCTGCAAAGGTTGCCACAACTTCTTTTTCGTGTACTCGATCTAATTCTAACTTATACAAATTTGTTAAAGGTCATTGGCATTGTCTATGACCGCTTCAGCATCAGATAACCCGCATGACTATTTACGTTTTGTAAAATATTTAAACAATGTGACAACAAAGAAGTTTACAAATGGACATGTAAAATAAAAATTATTTTTTCTTCTACACAGCTCTGTTCCGCCCACTGTTGGTCATAAGCCGCCTCAAGTGCATGCCACTCATATCAATCAAAATAAAAATATTTATATAAAATGTCGATTATTAATTCGAATAAGAGTGTCTCCAATTAATAATTTAAATTAATAATATAAACAAATTGAATGAAACTCCGTCTACAGGTTTCAAGTTCAACTCTTGTAAAACGGGAAAGCAAGGAATTGCATTCCAACGCTAAAACCAGTTCTTCATGCTCTACGTAGAGTCAATGAAGCGGGGGTATGAAACAAAAATATATCTTGTTTTGTTTGCAAAGGTCACATGTGTCGTACGAACAATACTGCATTGTTATTACATAGAGACAGGTTCGATGTTCACAATGACTCCGCACCTATATAAACAGAGCTGGAATTCGTGGAATGAGAGTCATTGCGACATCTTTAATGTTTCACAGTTAGTAATTACGAAACGGTTTTTTGTGTGCTTTCACACCAGGTTTCGATAACGCGAGGCGTATTTTTGTTAGGCTAACACAAATGACGTTGAGCTTAAAAAAACAGCCTTTGTTTTAAAACCATACAGGCACTTAAATCACATTTACTCCTGTATTGCCTGCGTTTTGCAACCAATATTTTTTTCTTTTGATTTATTAAACCGACGGCTGTACTAAGGCTAAAGCCCTTTTTAAACCCGTTTTTATAGGAATTCCTTTTGTATACTCATTATTCACTATCATTTCCAATCTTTGACCGAATCGTTTCTGGTTAGTTTTAAATAGGTTTTGCTAAATGTTTCTAGGAAGTAACGAGACTTTTTATACAACAGTATTGTAAAAACAGGTCAAAACCTAAACTACCTGATAACGGCGAAAACCATCAATAAGCTTTACGGCGTAGTCGTAAAACTAATTGTAAAAATCTCAGCGGCATAGCAGACGCGTAATCCGATTATCTATATAAAAATTTACTCCGACGAGCCCATTAATAGCCAAACAAATATCAGCCAACTATACCTAATATCAAAATTTGTCTACATCGGTACGCTTGTATGTAGAAAATTATGAATGTAGAAGTCGTGAAGTGTGAAGGTTAGTGATATTTCTCTGCGTGGTTTCATAACCCGTAAGGGACCTGCGGGAAACGTATTATAATAATAATTAAAATTCGTGCATTAGTACGTAGTGGAATGGATGATTAATAGCCGCTCTCCGCTATGCCCTCGTCCAGAAGCGAAAGAATTTTTTATTGTCTCGAACAAAACAACTTAGAATTCTTAAAGACAAAATGACAATACATTGTAGCAAACGCGCTACATTTTAGGCGAATTTTGCCATTAGATGAGATCATAGTTTAGTTCGAGCCCATAGCTATGAAAATAGAATCTAGAATAGAGTAGTCATATCAGATGCGTCTCAATGTATAATCTTTAACTTCCATTAAAAGGTTTAAACGGAAACATATTATTGAGAAGGACGGCAATATGGATTGTGAATCAGACGATGAGACTTATGAGAACGGAATATAATAACAAGAACGATTTCACACGACATACACGGCCGAGGGGCACGGTTAAGGCTTTGTTTTTAAATCTTTACATGTTTTACACGTCTTTGCCTTATTCATGCATACCTAAAGATTATTTTTATTCAAAAGACATTAATATTTAACTAAGGGATGTGCTTTTATATTCAAGTCTTGAAGTAGAGTAATGACAGCTGATGATGATGAAGTATTACTGACTTTTGTAAAGTTTTAAAATGTTTCAAGGCCAACTGGCACTTTAGATGTACTCGAATCTACTACACTAAACCCGAACACTAAGTACATATGTATAAACGATTTGCTAACAATATCTACACTGCATTTATCACAGTTTCCAATACCTTAAACGATTATCAGTAACCTATTAATGATTATTCATTATATTAAACGTTGTGTCCTAATAAGTTGAATGATTTGTGATTTATGCAATGTTATAATTACCGGGATCCATTACTGTTTTGGTTCATGAATATCTAATCGGTTATACACCGTTTTTCTATCGTTTTGTCGTCCAATAATCGAAGTTATCAAACAGATATTATGAAAATTCTAAAGCATCGTTTGCAACTATTAATTAATATAGGTTATGTATCGAACATTTATCGGACTGTCAAAATCTATCATCGACTCAGGATATCGAATATTTACCGTTTTATATAATGTCTTTAAATCCTAAACATGTGTTCTGTAATATCTTTTGAAACATAAATCTTACGCTCCTTCTATTGTTACAGATCACAATGGAGACCATGCCTGAGGATATAGACAAAGAAAGTATATTGCACCCGACAACCCTACAGGAAGCGAAAAACATAATCAAATTTCTTACAACATCACATAAACAAGAGATTGCAAAACTGAAGGAAGCGTATGTCAAACAAGCGGATATGATAAAGAAATTGGAATCAAACAGGAAAAAAGAACTCGAGTTTCTGTCAAGTGAACTTCAAAAGTACGAATTGAACTTAGCAATAAGAACAGAAGCAGTGAACAAACAACTGGCACAAAAGGATGATATCATACAAAGTCAGGTAGATATTATTGAAGATCTTAATAAGAAACTCATAATGAAAAATATGCCAGTACCTGATATAACAATTCTTGTCGATTCGAATTCTGACTCCGGTGTTGCCATGGAGAATGAAGACAACGCCGTTAAAACTGAAGAGATAAAGACTGAAATTAAAGCTACTAGAAAATGCAGCAGACGGTTCGGCGATCCTATAAGCTACTTGCGAAGAATTGATTTTTCTCCCATGAAATATAAGCCCAGCAATACAAAGAAGAAAGAGGATAAAAAGAAAATATCAGAAGCACCCTGCAAATCCACTATGGAAAGTCAAATCAGTGTTGATAAGGTAACAAGTGAGGATGAGAGAGGATTAGTATCAGAGGATTCCATCTTTTCTGACAGTGCTGTCGAACCTGTAATTATTCGGCCTAAGAAAATGAACGACAGCATGAACAATCATTTCTCTGATGATGGCAGCGAAGATACCAGTGAGGAAATTTTCGATAGGGTCATGACTAGAAGCAGTATCAGGCGATCGGTCAAAGCGAATCCTAAGTATAAAAAGATAAATCGAACGAAATCGAAACTTTTGGAGCAAGTGAAAGTAAATATTGTCGATTGAAAGCGCTTAGTTAATTATACGAACGCATTTATTTATGGTACCTTAGTGCAATGATTGTAATACAATTACATTAAATTTCATTTGATGAAATAACGATTGTTTTATTTTCATTACTTATTAGTTGGCACGCTACAAATCTCAATAGTCAGTAACATAGTCATATTTATATTATCAAAGGTTTCTATGTATTATCAAGTTTTCTTACTTACGTTAAGTAGTTACTGCGACTGTTTGAATTTAACTTCTAATACGACTGTAATCATTTGCACATATATGTTTCACAGCTCGCTGCCTGTCTCGGTCAATAGTCTAACTAGTGTTTGTGAATCTGACTGCTGAGTTGGGGGTACAGATGAGCATTAATATTTGTTCTGTATCTGAGTGTAAGATTAATTTGACATTAAAAATCTGTACAATTATTCAGATGGCTGGTAACTGCAATTAGGCTTTAATCTGGGGTCAGAGGGACGTGTTCAAAGAAAACTGTACCCTATTAATGTTTTACTCTTCTAATGACTGACAGAATTCTGAAGCTTAATTCACTATCTAACATGAATTGTTACTGGATGTAAAAACTGTGATCTATTTTTCAAAATGGCTTCCGAAGTGTGGAGTCTAGATGATATTTAAGTAGAATTACCTTAGTCTCGCTTGACTGACCGTCTCACATTGCATGTCATTAGGTGGATGTTAGGCTTTAAAAAAAACTAGTTATTGTTAAATATAGTAGTATAAATCGTCTGTTTATGTGAAGAAACTCCCAAATGAATCGTCAGTAGTCAGCAGAAGTCTCGTAGACATATGAAACCGACAATAAGTAGAATTAAGAACTTAACTAGTGTTAATTGTAATAAATAAAAATTGTACGCTATTAATGGTAAAATATGAAGTGATCTATGTAGATAACAATAAAATCTAAATGTACACATAAAAGTTATGTTTCTGTATCAATTTAACAACTATTAGTTTGCGTTATACTATTTTTGATCAAACAAACAACATTTAAGTATAAAAGTGAATTGAAAATGTAACTACAAAGTCTCAGTAGTATTCATAGCGGAGCCAACAGTTATAGCGCTATCATTAAAACTTTGGGAAGTGAAGAGTTGAACATTTTACGGAACACGCAATTACGTGCCGCTATTAAATGTTGGAAGACACTTCTGTAGTCCACTGTGCAATTGTTGCATGCGGTTGCTATTTATTGCATAAAAAATACTTTTAATCGTAGTTTTTAAGTTTGTCATCGAATTAGTCAAACAGTGATTTAGTAACTTTAATAATTAATCTACAAGGTTGGTTTTATCTATATATTAAATCATACTTGTTTGTAAACGTATTTGTATTGTTTGAAGTATAATTTATAATTATTGTTATTTATTAGCAATGACAAAGACATCCCTCTACTGGTAACACAACAATTTGTCATTGACGAGTTTGTCACTATTTGTTATTCTGACAACTTTAAAAGTATCCGACAACACGAATTTAGACTTTTATTTTTCGGCAAAAATTTCTCTGATCTTGTGAAATAATACACTAATACAAATTTCCTTTTTATTTAAACTGAGTCCTACATTCCCAGCGCTCGCGACCCTGGCATTACGTGCCTCATCCCCATAGTGCTTTCACCCTCATTCCCTTAAATATCTTGTTTTCCGAATGTCTCTCCGGAGGATTTTCATGTCTTTTGAATACCATTGTCAGTGGCGTTCAGTCGTAAAAGATATTTTAGGCGACACGAAAGAGCGCTTCGGTGTTGTCACTGGATGTTTTTGAATATTGAAGCGGATCTGGAATCGCTGAAAGTAAAAGAATTTCGAGTATTGTTCCGTTTTGTGTTTTTGTTCTTCCGTTACCCAAAGGCATTGGGTGGAATAAGCGTTCTACATAATGCCACACAATTATGTAATGATACCATTGCTATTCTTGGGACATTTTCCTTCGTAAGTGACATTGCGTAAAATAGATGTTTAAAAGAATAATTGTACATACGAGTACATACATACCGTCACGCCAGGTCCCCAACGGGGTAGACAGAAAGCACCGAGTGCGAAATATATCTGTCCTTGCAAACCTGACGCGCTTCGTATACATTCATCATTTTCTTCATGCGTACACGCCGGTTTCGGAGACTCTTGACTCCTCCGGCAGCCAGTATCTGACCTCTTTGGTCGAGATAGGACAGTCTAGGTCTCCCTCGGCGCCTACATCCATCAACATTCGCATTGTATATCTGCTTCGTCATTGTAATATTAATAGTATTGTAATAATTGTGTATCCCTTAAGACAGCTCGACACGGCCATCACTTCCCAATTTAAGCAGAACCTGTATTATGGTAACCAGCTTATGAAAACACATATAACACAACCCGAAGTTCAGCGTTTACTTTCTCTAACCACTGAACCGATGAGGCTATCATATATAAGTCAAGTTTCGAGATCACAAAGAATTTTGAAAATGGAACTAAAACATTTTTTCCCGAGAATATGCTTACATAAATTTCTTTTCAATGCAAAACAAAAAGGTTTGACTCTAACATAATATTACTGTATATTGTAACATGTTTGTGTATTATGGAAATGAATGGCAGCAACCTGTTCCCACGGGGACTCGCATTACCAGGAGAAACGTAAAAGATGCTGAGAGAATCCCAGTCGCAAAGGTACATTAGGTCATCATTCCTCAACCTAAGTGCCGTGACCCCTGCGAGGGTCGTGATCTGTTCAATTAATAAAACCTGTATTCAAAATATTTGTGTATTAAAGGATTATAATTCAATCTTAAGGTAAATCTATACTAATATTATAAAGCTGAAGAGTTTGTTTGTTTGTTTGAACGCGCTAATCTCAGGAACTACTCTTTCGAATTGAAAAATTATTTTTTTGTTGAATAGACCATTTATCGAGGAAGGCTTTAGGATCACGCTGCAAATATTAGGAGCAAAATTTAGCATCACGCTGCAAATATTAGGAGCGAAGAAATAATGGAAAATGTGAAAAAAAACGGGGAAAATGATTCATCCTTGAGGGCTTCCGTTGCGTGCGCTGCGAAAACGGTTCAAGATACCAAAAAATATATGTATGAATCATTTATATGGCAGAACAACGTTTGCCGATTCAACTAGTAAATTAATATCAAATATTATCATGTAACAAAATGAAACAAAACGGGCCAGAAAATGTTGTTTTTAAAGCAATTAACTAATCAAAATTGATTAATTAATATGATGATTGGTTCAGTTTTTCACTTAAAATTATTTCTCTAATGAATCTTTACATGTTATCTTACTTATAAATAAACTGTTTTTTAAAATGTTACTACAATTCTATAGTGAAATAGTCGCATAGTTCTGTACTGAAATTTTAAAAAGGCATTTGACTAATTTTAAAATAGGTATTTGACATTAAAGAAAAAGTATTCCAGTTTTAAATGACTCATTAACAGGTGAGGGATTAATACCTATTTACACGATCACATGCATAGAACACGTGTTGTATTATAATTACATTGTAGAGAGCCGAAAAGGTTTTCGTGACGGTAAAAGGCTGATCCCAAAAGTTAACAATTCAATTAGCAACGAGACGTCCGGGCACTTCTTGCTATGCTATTAAACTTCACGAAACTCTCCAGAAGGGTTCAGGTGTGCTGATGTTTTTAATAGCCCATTCGTTTGATGTGTATAACTGAACGTATATGTTTACATCATACATATGCAGTCCCGGCCACGTGTTGCTACGGTTAAGTTATAGCACGTTAAATTATTTACAACTCGTGAATACTGCATCAGCGATTGCCAGGTCCTATGTTAGTTTCACCTTATGGAACTGAATAACAATTCTTTGCACTATAAAAACATTTGATTATATAGATATAACCTGGACGCAAGACTGCAGGAGCAGTCGTCGCAACAAACGCCCAACATAATTACGTAAAAATTCCTGTATTTCAAGAGACATATCCACAGAAGGTTGGTAACATTGTTATCAAATGTATTAATCATAAGGAGTTATCAAAGTTGTAAGTTGGCGTGCGTAAGACCAGGTGGTCCCGGAAACCATTATTAATTGGTATACCACTAAGTAATTAGCAAACGAGATATTGATATGCGAATGTAAGGGATAATGAGTTATCGATACGATAACGATAATTGTGTTCGGCTCTGCGTAACAGTTGTGTAAAGTTACTACAATGTGTAAATTAATAGTGGCAGTCTCAGTTGTCACCTTTCCTCATAGTGATTAGATTTTCTCGTGAACAATAGCGTCAGGGCTGAGAACGCTAGTTTTTGTAACCTTTAATAACTCATTAGCAACAGTTTCAGCTTGGAATGGTAATCTTTTTTTATCCCTTGTATTGGTGCCACGCTAAACACCGCTTGCACTTGTCCAGCGTGTTAGATTACGGCCTAAAAACCTTCTCGGACGAAACTCGTGTCGAGCAGTGTATCAGATGAAAGGATTGAAATATACAAAGTCGAGGTTTCTCGAAACTTCTACAAGAACAGACACGAGAGACTGTGTCTAAAATGTAACGTTAAACATCCGTGCCGCTTGAACTTTTCACTCGCTGTACAACGATTCGAACTGCAACTTCGGGAAACTGTTCAAACAAGAGTTCAGAACAGTGCAGTGTATTTAATGAAATCTATGTTACACTGCATGAATTAAAAATACTGAATAGTGACGTCATAACACACACATGTAGCGATTGATCAATATATTATTACACTTTTTTTTTTGTTTCGCTGACTACGTGTACCTATCTCTATTCATAATGAAAAGGCTTAAGGAGGTAGACTATAACTGCTCACTAGAAATTGAGACTCCCAAAAGTCTTATAGAATATTACAAAAATATCAAATTCGTGTAGGTTTCTTTGCAATAATTTCCTTCAGCGTTACAGCGACTTACTTTGTTAAGTTAAAGCATGCCAGGTATTCGATTTTCTCATTGAAAATGAAGTGGAAACAGACTTTTAAGCGCCCTGTTGTTATTAATTTCGTGTAATTTCGAAGGTTTTAATAAATTTTCTTTACAAAGTAGCCATATAAACGAATATATTTAGCCGCGAACATGCAAAGCTCCGTGCGTCGTCGTATACATATTTCATTTCGCGAAATAAATGTATACAAAGCGGGAATAAACTTGAAATGTGTTTAAGCTAACCGGAATATGTGGATTGTTGTATTGTCGGATTGTTGAAATTACATGTGAGTTAATTCAGCACAAATCAAGTGCTCACTTATTATCGTTTTAATACAATCGGTTTATTTGTGACCGATATTTCGACTTTGTTACAATACTTTTTTACAAGATAATAAGAACAATATTGACGTGAATCAAAAAAAAGCTTTTATCAAAATATACATTTTGTTCAGAAAAATATCTTTCTTTATCTTTCTTTTAGTTTCAACGATACCGGCTGCAACCGTGATAACTCCAATAATGTAAAAGAAAAGAACATACCCGTGCGCATGAAACGAGATACTTCTTCCAACGACAAATTAATATCAGCAGAAACAACAAAGGGCCTGTTTGATACAGACTTTAATCCATATTCAAAGGCTGTACAAATGGGATGATATTTCGCTAAGTGAAATCGTCGAGATCGCTTTGTTAGGGGCGTGTACAAATGTTGTTTGCGCGTACAAATTGTTCCCATCAAATGAGATGATTCAAAATATTTGTTCGTATCAAAAACACTTAAGGGGCAATTTGAGAGAGCGGGGCTGATATAGCAGCACGCTTATTTTTCTCGCTCACTCTGATTCAGAGGCAAAATACACGCGTAGATGCATTGTTAATCTTGTCCGGCTCCATATCTCTGAAACATATCACATGCTTAACGGAACGTTGACTCATTCGGAGATAAGTTAAAATGTAGTTACGTACAGATACAGAGATCTTTTCTTACTGTCATCTAATAGATAGTTAATCAAATGTACAAAATACTAGCACTTATAATTAATTAATAATTTAATTTTCATTTTATTCATCAACAAGTACGATAAGGCCACATTGCAAGATCTTCTTTTACGATTTTCCAAAAATCGTCTTTTTTGAGTTAAGTCAGTATTCCAATAAGCATGCGATTTACTAATAAAAAATAATAAGTTTTATTCTGTTTGAAGTTCTTTTTCCTTATTATTGTGCATTAATATATGTAATACCATGTAAGCTGTGTCAAATAAAAAAAACCTTAATCTCTATTCAAGATCTAAATTTATAAAATTTTCAATAATCTCTTACATTACCAAAGAGGATTATGTTTTAAACCTTCAGCGCGGAATATGCTTGGCACGATATCAAAACAAACGATGTTGGTAACAAAATGGCGGTAATGTGTTAGGCTAAGTATTTTACTGCCTCATTATGATCTAAAATACACGACCGACTAATGCTTAATGCATCGAGCTTTTAATAAATAGGAAATTTAGATCTAATATAACCGTTGAACTAAAGCTTTATATGTATAACATACAATATTAGTTAAAATTGACGTAGTTAAGTTGTTGATGTGTGTTATTGATTCTAGCAAATTTTAAAGTCTTTAGGATTAGATTTAATGTTCATAGTTTAAGCCTTGAAACGTAGTTAAGCTTTCATATTGCTTAAAACTTACGCCAAACTATTTCTCCATTAACTTTACTGCAGTAAATTTCGAAGAAAATACGACGAAAATTATTTGTTACTTAAAATTATCTATTCGCTTAAGACCACATTTAAAATCGGATAGAATTGAAGTTGAGCTTTTCATAGTGGGACGGCAGTTAAAGAAACATACATTAAAATACACAGATTAAAGATGTAAACTTTGCAAACTTGTGTAAGTTGGTAACTTGGTAAAATAAGGCACTGCGCGTACAGACCTGCGACATTTCTTCAACGGCGCGGGAATCAGCGACTGTTGTACAAGCGCATATCTCGTTTTTGGC
>DWDX01003519.1:0-13003 GCA_018245675.1 Agara michaeli | reverse complement strand
CAACATTTTTCATTGCTGCTCCACTCCTATTAGTCGTAGCGTGATGTTATATAGCCTATAGCCTTCCTCAATAAATGTACTATTCAACACAAAGATATTTTTTCAATTCAAACCCGTATTTCCTGAGATTAGCGCGTTCAAACAAACAAACAAACAAACTCGTGGATTCGATTCTCACTAAAAAATAACATTAGTGCGATAAGCACATTTGTTTGCTTTGTATCTGGGTATTACGTATATTATGTATTTTAATAGGCCATTATGAAAAATTCTACGATTTTCAATCTATTCAGTGATACCATGTATATCAAAATTGAAATCGGCTGTTTTAAATTCAAAATATAAATAATTACGATCACAGAGTATTCACTGGTAATGCGATTGTCACAATTGTTCAACTGAATATCGAAATGTTAATTTTCTGTCAATAATTTTTAATTAGTCGCCGGAAGTATCCCTGACGGTGGAACAAAATGGCGGCGCTGATTACAATCGCGTTATCTTCCCATTAATTCGTTCAATTATCGCTAACGATAAAACGATCCTTCATTATGTTGTGGTTAACGTCTTTGCAAATTATGAAATACAGCGATACGGTACTGTTTTGTTTTGCTAATTTCACTCTTACAGCGTAAACAATAAAGGCTATTATATTGTAATTTGTATTGTATACCCTGTCTATAGATGGGTATAGTTCAAGAATGTTAATAGATCGGCCCATAGGTTCAGTCGTTGGTCAGGCTCGCTGTTAAGCCGTTGTAGGTTCGATTTTCGACCGAGACAAACAATTAGTGTATAGGCTCTTTAGAGCATGAATATTTATTATGTGGCTGCGTATACATGAACTATCTAGATGCAAAAATACAGGCTTAACCTAATTTAGCTGGCTGTGTGTAAAGATGTACCTAGATATTATTATTATTATTTGGTTACTACGTATTACTAAATTGAGCTATTGCTCAATTAAATTACAACTGACCCCAGTTGAATATTACTACACAGTATAAAACAAAGTCGCTTTCCGCTGTCTGTCCCTATGTATGATTAGAACTTTAAAACTACGCAACGGATTTCGATGCGGTTTTTTTCAATAGATAGAGTGATTCAAGAGGAAGGTTTATATATATAACAACATAGGATAACTTTTTTGAAAAATATGTTTTTTTTTACGAAAGTCAAAGAAATTATTTGTTAAATCTTTCAACGTATCCTTCAAAATTAAAATGATGCCCAAAGTCAGTATACAACGCCGACGAAGTCGCGGGCAAAAGCTAGTGTTTCCGTAATTACTTCTTGATATTGGAAAATATCATTGCGAGCTTTTGCGGACAAAAGCAACTGCAGCGCTTTATACGCTGACAGGTGGGACAATAGAGCTATACAAGTTGAACTACGTACAGTAAGAAACACAAGTAACACATAATAACATTAGACCACCCCTATTTGATTTGCAAGTCAAACATTTATCTATAACCAACTGACCGCACCTACGGACCCTACACACAACCTGTATACCTACAGCCTCAGTCAACAACCTACAACACAAGCCCTGTTATATCCGCTCCGTCAACACGAGGTGCGGGGTCAACAATAGAGGTCAAATATATTTAGCGAGATGTCTCTACGCCCTATGCCCAACTCCTTGAGGTTCGGCGGTGTTTTGACAAGGAATATGCTAGGATACATTAGCCACATAATAGTTCAAAACGTATTGCGATAATTCTAATATTCCTTATTAGTTTTATATGATACTAGCTGTGACCGCGACTTCGTCCGCATCGTTTTATATAGTTCTAAAATAAAAGTTACTCCTAAGTTACTCCTTATAACATCAGCAATCTGCCAGTGAAAGTCTCGTCAAAATCGGTCCAGCCGTTTCAGAGATTAACCGGAACACAACAAACAGACACTCCAATTATATATATCTGTATAAAAATAAAATATTGTAGGAATGTAACATTTTTGTTTTTTTTTAAACGTTTAATGTTCCAAGGCTATATTATGGTGAGAATTGATTGCGATGTTGAGATAGTCAGTCAGTCATTCCGTCAGTGAGTCAGGCAGTCAGTGAGGCCTACGACTCCTGATTATACTCACCCTTCAGATAATGTAAGGGGAAAATGTGTTATGTTGTGTTAAGTAAGCTGTTATTATTTGTAGTGGATTCGCCAGGGAAGTTGGGATTTCATTATATAACAGTAAGTGATATGTAAAATATGTTTGATATCAAATTGTAAGCTTGATATGTTGTTATTCTCAATTTCTAGATTTAAGTGATAAGAAAGAAGATATTAATTAAACATAACAACCGTGATGTATATTATGCTCCAAATGATTTTAAGAGTCAATATTAAGTAATAACTTGAATCCGACGGCTAAAATACCATAATGTTTCTTATAGTTTTATAAGACAATACAGAATATCGTTTATTTGCACAAATGCATAAATGCATATTTGTATGGTTTGGTCTACCCCATTCGCATGAAATATCTATTTTATTACTCTCTTTACCATAATATAGGTAGAAATATACGCCTATACAATACGAAAACCCTGCGATATATTATCGTGCAAACTGCTACACCGCTGTGAAGATAGTCTCCGTTGGAAATTAAGGAGGGCCCAAATATTTGTGTGGGACAAATGTTTGTTCGGAAGCTGGCATTGTCGCTGTTTTATTTAACGCCAGTGGTATTACAATGGCGTTCACCAAACAACCACAAGTTTGTAAACTTTAAGCATTCATCAAACAGACAGAGATAATTCTGTTGGAATACAGATAAAACGTGTTTTATTGCAGTTTGAATGAAATGTCTCCGCTATTACTATTAGTCGTGAATTCTAATATAAACTAATCTTATAAATAAACACATACATATAATCGAAAGCGAAATTGAAAATACCGATTTGGAATATTCTCGAAATGAATTACAATCTTGCCAAGAACGTACGAAAAACATACACTGCACAGCAGAAATATTTAAATCCATTAATCATAAAGCTATTTCAAGTCACGAATCCACAATACACTTGCTTAATGTTATACAGGCATACATTTTTCATACATTCGAGAGGAACTACATAAAACATTCTCAGTATTTTAACTCTATACTGGATGTAGAGTTAAAAGCTCGTGCAGAAAGTTTCGGAACAATGCGGTCCGTTGTCGTATATAATAAAAGTGTCAGACACATACTCTCGGGCTCTACGCTACTCTACGGAAACGACTTGCGTGTCTCTGCACGGTAGCTGTTATAAATGAACTTAATCTTATAACTCTACAATATTAAAAAGTGAAGTAATGAGAAATTGGATTTTACTTTTCATATTTCAATGAAACAAAAAAAAAAAAATTTATATTATATGTAACTTTTAATACTCTACTAGTAACAAATTGCTGCCTATACTTAAACCTCTAATTGGACTATAGGAAGGCGACTGTTTGGTGTTTATTAGTTAAGTTATTAATAATAATATTAGTCGGTTAGTATTCGATATTAATAATGTCAAGTACCTGGATACGGATCTTCCGTTGTGCGTTGTTAAATACCGAACGTATTTTGCTACCCCAATCCGTTTTGTTACCAGTAAAGAATCCTATGTACATTTTGAAAATAGCCGTTAAATGAATACAGTAATAAAGAACGTCGTACACCGCTAACTATTGTGTCGTATCTTAAACTACATGTAAACTTATCTAAACATTTTATGAATGAACCTGTCCTTTTACCCGGTGCTAAAAGTTTCACCGGCGCTCGGTCTTCACCGCCATTTATAATAAGTGTCAGATACATCTAAAGCGCTCTAGGAAGCATGCAGGTGACGATAAATAACCGAGCGCGCCTCGGCGAGTACTGATTTTTTAATCTGCCCCGCGGATTTAAATAAAAGCTGCATTCTGCGGCTTTCACGCTGTTCCGAAATCCGCGTGCATTTGAGCGCTCCGAGTTTTATACCATTCCACGATTTAGCCGCTATACATTTATAATAGCGCTGAATAGAATCTCGCTTTTACAAGTGACATGATCGTAATGAAATTATATCTATACGCAACGTATACGTTTTTAGGGTCAGCACTTTCGGTCATGTGATCTCGAAGTAAGCAGAACCTGTGGTATGGGAAACAAGAAACTGATGAACTACATATTTATAATAAATTTTTATAGGTTACATTGTAACATAACAAATGCTCATGCCTATCATACAAACATTTGCCTTGGTTAGAAATCGAACCCGCAACCCGCTGCTCAGCAGTCAAGTTCATTGTCCACTGAACCAGTATCATATTCAACCTGTATATATCCTAAACCTATACTGATTAAAATAGATTTATATCAACGATGTAACAGATACAAACTCTGATTAAATTCGACTATCGTCTTAACGTTCTGAAAATTAGTAACAAAAGCTTCCTAAAAAAAAAAAACGTAACATCACGCCTGTAATCCCCCAAGGGGATAAAGCTTCCTAATTACATTTAAATACTCATTATCTAGTACTTATAACTCTATACACATATGCCCCTAGCCACTATTACTAAGCGTAGTTAGAAACGTCGTTGTATACAAAGAACATAAGGGTATATAAGTAACTACGACATTCAAGTCGAGCGCAGTTTCCGGGTGCTCGAGGCTAACCGTTTTTGTGGTGACGGAACATCTACACAAATATATCGTTCCGGGTGCCTCGGAGAACGTAACGTTCCCTTGAAATATGTCTGGAAATGTGGTTCTGTTCATTGAGAAAGAAATATTATCAGGAAAAATGGTCCTAGTGTCTTCATTATGTATTCCAATGTTATGTTCAATCGTAAAGATTTAAACGACCACAATATTTCTGTTTGACTCGTGAATATGTATGGTGGAGTATGCTCCAGGGTTGAAGTGATAGCCTAAAACTGATCGCAGAAAGCTACATTAAGGACATTACAATATTTGATGAGACTTCAAATTACGAGGATGACGAATAGACAAAACCAATCAATCAATTAATCTCTCAATAACTCAGCAAGAAGATACACGTTTACGTCACTGGAATGGTAAGTTTAACGAAATCAATGAAGAAACTTTTCAAAAATATACACTCTAAAATGGAAGTGGTCACAAAAGGGTTTTGGTAAGGAAAAATAAAAACATATATATACATACATACTATACATAGCACATTTGAAAGCCAGAAAGAAGCTGGACATATCTAAGCTAATATCGTTAAAACAACACTCGTTGTACAAAAAGTTGCCGCGCAATAAAAGATAAAGGCATTTTATTAATCGTAGACGGAACATTGACCCCTAAAACGTTCTTGGACGGGAATCAACGGAACGTAACAGGAAGCGGCAGTTACAGGCTTTCCGGTCGTCGATTTACATCTTAAAATTATGGATTCGCGAAGAAATGAATTCTGTTGATATTTTTTTTCTGTACCCCCGGCTTTCTCCGGCTACGGAATATATTAGGAGCATACAGATGAATTAATGTGACGAGCTGTATATTTGTCTTGCTAAAGAAGCAATTCCTATTTCCTTTCGACATGATATTTACTGTCCATGTAACATTTGCAAGAAATTCGGAGCATTATATAAAAGGGCGACACCGTTTAAAACAGCTGAAAAGTTTCATAGTTTTTGGAGTTATTGAAGTGATATTAAAATGAAATAAAGCTAACGGTTTAAATGCGAAGTGTTTCAAAGAATCGAAAGTGTCAGGCGTTCGTAGCATAAAGAGGCGGCTCACGGCTCACGGCTAAATCCTAATCCCAGGTGCTGGCGAGGATTAAAAGGTATAATAAGCTGAAGCGAAAATCTCCGGCTTCAGAATTTTAGACCCAACTTGGAACAATAGTCGCACTTTCGGCCACTTGTCAACTCGCGTAATCTCGCTTTACACTTAAAATCCCTCTCGAACCGGTTTTAATCTGAACGTACCAGTTCCAACAGGTTTATTGTTCGCGCCTCGCCGTGGAAATAGTAGACGTTTTTTCCCGTCTCGCTAATAATAGGTTTTGTTTCAATTAGGACGGGTTCCGCCGTCGTATTCATTGTTAGCAAAATACAATCATAAAACTGAATGGCAGTAGGTAGTTTCCAGCGGACCTCTTTGCATAAAATCTCATTCGAAACTAATCAAGATAACGCTTTTTTTATTTTAAACTGGTTGGAACTTTTTACCTTTCTTCTACGACCACTTAACTACGTAGTTATGGGAGTGAGTTAAACAAAGGCTAACATTTAGGTTAATTTTCATGTTAGATAACAAAACTTGCGGTAGATGATGAACTTTGACATACAAATTCACATGCAACTCTATTGAGATTTTAAAGATGTAGATAATTAACTCGATGTTTAGGATCAGATCAATGTCAAACTTTGCTTATGCCTTGTCATTACGATATCTATCTACGATACGAATCTCTGTACAAAGACCTTTTATATCAAGAGTTAAGTTCCTATACGGCAAACGGCATAGGCTGTTTGCGTCTACACAACTTAATTATATAAGTTTGTCTTATGTTCCTATCGACTTACTTACTCGACATACTGGTTCTATTGATACCTTTAAAAGGTATGAAATCATCTCACTATCCAATTTCCAATCGCTTACAACTGTGGATGTTCAAGCATTCTCTTTAGGCGAGCTTCCCGTGATCGCTAATGCCGACGAGTTGGGTTCAAAACAGTCCAGTGCTCGGTTGCCTGTTGCGGTAGATTTGCATATCGTTGATTGATTATTCAATCGGCACCGAACCGTCCTTACAGTTCCACAGGGCAATGGGTTTGTTATATTCTTCTATCGCATTGAGCCAAGAATCCCGAAATTGATGCCTATGTGTAAAGATAATGATTAATGTAGAAGAAATAAGTAACATTTGAAAGGATAGAGATATTTGACAGTCAGTGTTTTCTGCATACCCCGTTAGGCAGCTGGCTTGATGCTATAATAATTAAAATGTAGACGGTGTAATTTACAAAACATTAGCAGAACATTTTTTTTTAGTTTCCGAGACAATAACGAATTCTAATTTCAGTTTGTGTAAATACAAGAAAAGCACACCGAACGAAATTTATTCGTCAGTTATATATAATGTTAATAATACTAAATTATTCTTGGTCATTTGCAAGTACTTAATTAATTATACAATCGGGCTCTTTATTAGTAGAAAGCCTTTCTTTATCTTTATGTTTTATTTTAACATACAATTACATTATGTTTGTTGTTTAGAACCTTTCGTATTTCAACAGCATTGATATGACGATGTATTTAATTGATATTGTTAACGGGACAAGCCTCAATGTTTCCTACCTTTGCTGTTTTCCGCACAACCCTCTATTGCTATCTCTCTCTAAGGCTTATTCCATTATTCGATAATAGATGGTACCACGAGCAACTCGAATCAGTTATTGCTATCCCCGAAACAGACAAATGTATTTAGGGGACATAGCAATTTCATGTCCCACTGCTGGACACGGAACATTCCTGTAACAGAAGGCCCGGAACATTCCACCATGCTGCTCCAGTGCGGATAGGCTTATATACGAGTTAGTGGACTAGTGAATAGAACGTAGCATTTTACCACTTCCCATACCAGTTAGCCACATACAACAAACTTGGAATAAGTTCAAAACAGTCAGGTTGGCTGTTGCGAGAGATTAGCATATCGCAGATTGATTATTCAATCGCGGCTGTCGCCGGTGGACACAGCGGGCCGATTCCTATGCTAATGGGAATTATAATTCCGCACTCCATCTTCATATTGAGCAAAGCGCTAGAAATGTCGTCTTCATGTTTTATTTACTCAACCGAAACTCTTGTACGTCGAAATGGGAATGAACACAGCGGTCGCATAATCATCGTCAACGATTTTATCGTTCTACTATTGGTTGGAAACGGGTCACCTTTTAGAAATGGAAGAGTTACTGTCGTAGTCTATCATGATGGCTATGCGCGTTAGCTGAGTTCACAAGCCTTAGAGAACGACAATAGTGAAAATAATAATAAATAATCTTAGGAAATCTCTAAGCATTCTTATCACATATCAAACTAGGGAGGGTCTGCACTTACGCCAGTGGTGAGCCATGTAAATACTGAACTCAAGTTCCCACGAAACATCTTTTTTCAATAAAACGTATCGTGGAATAATAATATCTTAATAATGACGAAACTCCTTCAAGTTTCACAACTAATTCGTTAAGACGATCCTCTTAGAGCGTACCAGCTCATTACCGTAATGCGGGGTGACGTTACCCTCCTCACTCCGAACATAAATTAATAGTGGGCGACACCTGCATCGCCGGGAGAACTCCCCCCACCCTTTGCAATATTCACTGGAAATAGAATAAACGACGTTATCAATTATTTCGTGTCCGCATTACAACGGCTTCATGTTAATTTCTCATGTCATCAGCTGTTTCCTCAACAAATGAACCGCAGTAATATGGATAGCAAACAGAATGTTATTTGAATATTACTTTTAAGTAAATTACTTTATTTTATGGACTTAAATTAAATAAGAGTGAATGGTAAATGAAATGTCAAACAAATCGTTTATGAACCGAAACAGATTCGATAATAAATGTTAATAATAATATTTAAGCTCTACACCGCTAAGTGGTTATAACGATTATATGACTCGACTGCGCACCGCCACGTGTTAGCGGACCGACTGTCGGCCACAGACTGCCTCACCTTCAGCGTGCGCGCCCGAGGTAAATCTTTTTTATATCTACCCACATACACCACACCAATGTTAACGTAATTAGGTTAACATTTTTTTATTTTTTTATCCGTGTTGTTTATTTGGACATGAGTTTATCTATTTTATCTTATCTTTATCTAAGACATTTCACGAAACAGCAGTGTACGACCTTCGTAACGGTATGTTTATGTTTATGGCGTGTAAGCCCAAAAAGTTTTTCGTGTAACATAAAAAATATCTCACCAACAAAACTCTTTATCTGCGCACCTACATAAAGTAATTTCATGTAACATTTGTAACGCTATTTATTCACCGCCAAAAGGGCATCAGACGTATAAAATCGAAGATTCATAGACACACACATTGCAGTAAATAGGTACGTATTGACATCCTATATCCCGCCTAACCCATATAAACTCTCCGTCCCAACAAGATATGTTTACCAAACTATTCTTTCGAATTCGCTAGCTTTGCGCTTGTATAACACATAGGGTTGTCGCTTCAGCTACGTTAATTCTAATTTGTTCCCATATCACTCCAATCCAATAAGGTGATCTAGAGAATGATCTACAGATACAGTCAAATACGTAAGTCTTATTATTAAAATTAATCATTTAACGCAATAAGAATGAGAGTTTAACTTTCTTGCGAGCTGGGAAAAGTTATTTTGACAATGAGTTTTATAATATACTTATTACTTAGCATTACATATTACGAAGAGACAGCGTTCTTCAACTTTTATATATTATGTATTGGATGAGCTCGTAGAATTTATAGATAGACATTTTTATAAGTTATTTTTATCATGCTTTTTATATTACTCTGACTATTTATGGCAACTAAGCGACAGCCCTAATTTAATAAAATGAGAGCACTAAAGCCGTATTCCGATGTCGCCGGAGCGCTCAGGAGTTTGTATTGACTTCTGACAATGGAATGACTAATCTTTTAGACTCCGGTGTGAAAGAAACCTCTCTAGCAGCTCTCAATGGCACAATTTGTAACATTAGTCAAGAGAGTGCCTATCAGGTGCATATGTATACTCATGTCTCAAATCACGTACATATCTCAGATCTTTAGAGATTAAAGTAAATATCATTTGCAATGTAATTTTTATCGGCGACATTAACGAAAGTAGAGCCGAAAGTATTAAGTCAGGACCGTAGCCGATTTAAATCATCAGTATCCGCCTACCATTATGGGAAGGAGACGTGACTGTATGTATGTTACAATAATTGTATGCGCCATAACTGTAACGGATAACTGTCAAAAACAACCGAACGAGAGCCGATAGAATAAATCGCTTTCATTCATTCCAATTTCAAATTTGAACGTTACGCCGCCTGCAGTCTCCGCTCAAATACCAATCGAGTTTCCGAACGCTTTGATTCTTAAGGAACCCCGCCCAATCAACGGCGCGCAATATTGCTGGACGGCTTTTTTTTTCAATCACTCGCCAGACTGGTGGAAAATGGCCGCTTCATGAAAAATTTATGTCCGGTCCCCCGCTCTGCGCCATTTTTATTCCCGAAAGGCGCATAACAAACCGAATAACATTAGTTTATGGCCAACGCTTCAAGTGCACTAAAACGCTTCCACAACTTCCGCGGCTTCCCCGATCGATCTATGGCTGCGGGTATCATAAAGCCCAATAAAATATCTACGCGCACCCGTTATGCGATTGCCAGTGGTTATAAAAGTTTATAGCAAATATTTCCACGTTTGCAAACCGTTTGCTTATAGAATAGTATGTAAATTCCCCCGTTATTTAGTTTTTTTCGCCGACCCTGTTATTGGTGCTCTGTTGGTCACGGGTCTCCTGTTATATGTGAGGGTTTTGGGCTTTTGTCTACTATGAGCAAGTGCGGATTGGTAGACTTCACACACCTCATACACTCAGAAACATTATACATTTTTATAACTTAGTCTAAGGTGTGCAGATTTCCTCGCGATATTTTCCTTCGCCGTTATAGCGATTGACATTTAAATGTTATAGAACATACGTAACAAGTGAGAGATGTGTGCTAGTTTTGAATCACTAGGCTATCACTGCTCGGTCCCCTTATAGTACAAAAAAAATTTGTGAAAATCACTGCTGTTTCCAGTTCAAAAAGCAGGTCCCATAGATCAAGTCTTATCGTCCTGGTAGGCTCAAGCGATGCTAAGAGTGTCATACAACGCGAACCGAATGAAAATATTCAATATGTATTGTATCTTAACGGAAAAGGTAATCAAACACAAAACGAATAGAAAAAATTCCATTTGAGCTAACGCAAACAGCCTTTCATCGATACGTGGAAAAGGAACGTTCGAGAACTTTAATCATACATCAGCCTTTATGACCAAAGAGCGTGGCGAAAATGAAAAATAGAATGGCGCGTTCCTTTTTCGAAAATAATGGACTGGCCGCTGAGTCGCTCACCGAGTCGTTAGCGGAACTCGAAACTTATCGAACACCGTTCGGTGCGAATTTCCAAATGATTAATGCGTGTTCCTTTTACGAAATTCTTGTTTCGATACACCATAATGGCGGGAGCTGTTTTTCTTTTTTTTTAATTATCTCTTTTTAATATGTTGCCATTACAAAGCATGAGATTTTTTTTTTCGCTAAAATCTTCTCGATACTGCCATTCCTCTGCAAAATTGTTTTCGAATTTGTCTTTTATCGCATTTAAAATAACGAGATCATCTTGTGTAACGTGAAAATGGAAAGGTTATACATATCGGTTCTATATTAAATATTCAGTGGTGAAATGCATGTTTATTGCCAGGATTTTTAATTCAGAGATTAAGTCTGGACAAAAATGAAAAAAAATGTAATTAAATCAGTTTTATAACTGACTCGAAAACTGTTACGTAAAACCAGTTATAAACAAAGTATGATGTTGGAGTGTATCCTGTTGTTAGCCGAAAGCACATTTTTTTACGGTTTTTTAGAGTAAATGTAAACACCAGTAGTGGCAAATATTTAAAAAGTTCGGTTGGGAATGGAATAATTTATCAAATTCCGCTTTTAGTCAGAGTCCGAGGAAACTGGTTTTTCAAATTCGACGTATGTTCGAATTTCACATTTTTTTCGAACTTACAGTTTTGAGTGGAAAACGGTTCGAAATTTGAAAATATTCAAGCAAAGGGAGCACACACGCGTTATTTTGGCCGCACGTGAGCTCGTGTTGTCTTTGCGAATATTGACATAGCATGATTGAGAGCTCCTACGTCTGTTTGTCTGTGAAAAGACAGAAAGGAATTTAAACAGCGATATATGGAACAATCGTCTTTGAAAATTTATTCTCTACAATTGGGTTTCATATATAATTTTATTGCCAATACAATGGTCTTGGTCTTAAAATGTTTTTCTTGAAAATATATCTCAAATTTGATATGAATGTAGAGATTGTTATCATTTGTTCAAAATGAAGACAAGTAAAAAAAAAAAATACAGACGAATTGAGAACCTCCTCCTTTTTTTGAAGTCGGTTAAAAAGTAGGTACACAACAGCAAGTAATTTGAACTACCTCTCTCAAGATATCAATATTAACAATGGCTCATATTTAATTACTGCATCATGATGTCGGTGTAACAAAATATTTGGAATTAGAATATTCGTAAAAATCAAAATTGTACGCTGTTTCCGAAATTTATTTTAATAAAATGGTAATTTCAGTATTGAGGTACACGAGGCATTAAATTGAATAAAAATTTGCACAGATTAAAAATAGTTTATATTCCTATAGCGTTCCACGCAGCGATAGTTCGCGCGCGATTTGAATTTGAATATCGAACTAGGCGTATTGTGTTTGAATGACCAATTCAATTAACAAAATACGTCAGTTGTGTGGTGCCAGTGACAGGCAATAGACAACTGCTGTAAGTGCTTCGGATGTGTGTACACGCAAATTAGATTAGATTTTTTTTTTAAATATCCTGATATACGTATATTAAAGTCACAATGTTTACTATTTCTATTGAAACATACATGAAACAGTGCTATATTTTTCAGATTTTACGAGTACCTACTAAATATAATAAAACTTTCAGTATTAAGATTAATTTAGACACAAGCATCTGATTAGACGACTATATCAATGGAATAGTAATCAATATTACGTTGCAGCAGAATGACTTATTTGACATAGGCACAAGTTACATCCATATCCATAGATTGTTCCAAAAATGAAAAGCATTAAACTAATGTAACATCACGCCTGTAATCCCCTAAGGGGTAGGCAGAGTAGTGTAGTACACCCCCACAATTCACCAGTTACGTTTAAGTCCCACAATGGAATAGGTGGTGAGCCTATTGCCATACA
>DWDX01003518.1:0-13004 GCA_018245675.1 Agara michaeli | reverse complement strand
CCCTATGTATGCTTAGATCTTTAAAACTACGCAGCGGATTTTGATGCGGGTTTTTTTAATGTATAGAGTGATTCAAGAGGAGGGTTTATATGTATAATAATATATGCGCGGGACGAAGTCGCCGGCAAAAGCTATTTAATCATAAAACGCACACATTTTCTTGTAAGTCCTAGGTGCGCTAGGATATTTAACATTGAAAATTAAATTAAATTAGACAATTGAATTTAATTTTCAAATAGAGAGACCTCTATCCGAGATTCGGATTCGAAAAGGGCACAGTACCCTTAAACCTGCCCTGACCGCTGGGAATCACTTTTGTTCATGCGCCTTAAATTCCCTTTGAAATTCAGAAATGTATTATTCTCCAGGTCTTTAGAAAAGGAGGTTCCTTTGACGAACGGAAGAAAAGAATTAACACAGCTGTAATTAACAGGCTCACAAAGCTTAGTTTAGACGCCGTGCTCTCACAATACAATAGGCGTTCTCGCAATGCATCCATGTATGAATATAGCAGACAAATGATTCATTATCATTATAATTAGTATAATTAATTCTGTCCAACTGTTAAAACAATATTCTATATCCTTCATTGCTTGTGAAAATTTTCTCAACAGCAACTTTCAAACGAAAACATACTACGGGTTAAAATATTTGTGTGATAATCATGTTTTTTGTATCTGGCTTTGAAATTTTATATTAATTCATATGAGTACGTATTCAGGAATTTTTATTAATGATTTATTAGTTGTATGGTTATAATACAACGAATAAACCATTGATAGCCTAGTGGTTATAAAAAATATTTAAAAAAATGGTTATAATAGCACACACTTTTTACAGTTTTCTCTGTACATTATAGTTGGAACCAAGATATTTTTTTCTTCGACCCCTTTATTGGTCCATTGCTGGACCGGGTCTTCTCTCATACTGATAGGGATTTAGGCCACTGTCTACCACTCTGGTCAGGTGCGGATTGGTAGACTTCACATACCTCAGAAAATATTATATACTTTATAACATCTCTAAGGTGTGCCAGGTTTCCCCGCGATGTTTTCCTTCACCGTTATAGCGAGTGATATTTAAATTTTAGTTTTAAAAACCATTAAAATAGCTATATTAATTATATACTATAAAAATATCTATGTAAGCAATATATAGTATGTATATATCTAGTTTATCAGCTGTCTGGTCACCATTACGCGGGCTCTGCTTAGTTTGGTGTCCCAAGATATTATTGTTGTGATTATATATTTGCACTTACTTCATCTCCGAGTCGGACTTGGCGAGCATCCAAACGACATGGCCAGGGTCCCTCCTGGAGCCCAAAGCCATGAGCTGTGATAGCTTGGCGCCAGGCGGTAACGGCGGTCGCCGCGGCACCTGCCCCGTCCAGGTGGCAATCGCCAACATTTCCGGACTCTCCTTCACGAGGTGCTTCTGTGTTGCCATGCATTTGCCGGAGGCATCCTGAGGACAAAAGAAAAGATTAGAAGTTTCTTTTATCTTACTATTAGCTTGCTGTTATGTTTTTGCGAACTTTTTTCGGAAACCTGGATTCTGGTTTTTTTTTTCACCAGCTTAATTTCTCCCGGTCTACTATAGCCTGAGGGGCAAACAAAGCCGAAATAAATAATTAAAATAATTAAGATGATTAAAACATGACCTTCATTAAGTGTATGTATGTACCTTATGATGAATAAAACAATTTGAATTTGAATCTGGCACGGACTCAACAACAGTTCATCCCGATCTGAAGGCCGTAACAAGCCAGGGTTTGAACGCAGAACCCCCATTGGGAGACTGACTTTCAAGCCACTAGGCTATCACTGTATATTTACTTAAAGTTATCTATATAAGTATATATTCAGAGAAATATATGCAGTTGTTCACCTGCTTTATAAAAGTACAGATTACATTCGATTTAGACGGCCGTGTGTGTAAGTGTCCTAAGACGTTATTATTATTGTTTATTATTCAAATATCGACAGGACTGCTTACTCTGCATTACGAGGGACTTCGCTCGAAGTTTTCCAATTAGTATATCCCACAGTCAGTCGGCGGTAATGACTTCGCTTCTGTCGCTTTAGGGAACTTAAAGACATTGCCACTAGCTCGCCTCGTGGTCGACTAGTTAGAGACTGATGCAAAACCGGAGGGCCTGGATTCGATTCCCACCCCATAAACATTTGTGTGCGGAGCACATTTGTGTGCTCTGTGTCTGGTCGTAATAAAAATATCTATATAAGTATTATATCGTATGTATGTTTATTAGCTGTCCGGTTACCATAACACAGGCATTAAATTGCCTAAACTGAAATCAGAATCGTTACTCCATTTCGACGTGACAGAAGGACAAACAGACATACCAACAAACACAGTTTCGCATTTTTAATACTACATAGCATGGATAGATAAAATGAATACGAATGTAACTTGTGTGTGCGTTTGTGTGATATTTTCGTAGTGAACGTTTAGAAAAACTGTTTTATATGAGAAATATATCGAATGAAATAACTGTAGTGGGAGATTTTTAGATAAAGTCGCATTACAACAAAGGCATCGCTATAAAGTTTTCCAATTATATGTTCTCCAGACGGTGGGCGTTGATGACGCCGCAGTTAGGTACCTGCCGCCGCAATTGTTCGGCAGGAAGTCACAACGGGAACTTGAGGAAAATGGGAACGCGGCGATGGCTCATCTAAATATTGGAACGGTTATGTCACAATAGTCGGTTCTGCGGTGCCTTCTCAAATTAAAAATTAAATATTACTCGCTATACCGGTGAAAACGTGACGAATCCTGCACCTTCTAGAACATTCTGGAACGCTCTCGAATGTTCTCTTAACTGTGTGAAGTCTGCCAATCCTATGCTTATAAACGTCACTTTAAAAGGAGACCCGTCTCGAGCTAGGAATAATAAAAGAATAAAACAAATCGCTTTAGGAATAAAACTGTACTAGTAATTTGGTGAAAACAAAATCCTTAACTGTTTTGTCTCAAGATATCAAAACATTTTCGTAACACTTCGATATCGAACAGGATGAAATATCGTTGTATGGAAAGAAAAAGGCATTTTTTCGTTTTGTTCCTCTACAGAAAAGTTGGTCGACTTAGGGCGGCGTGTTCGCCGATACTCGTATGTCTGTTTGGGAGGGCTGATCACGGAAAATAATAAAACATCCTAATAATACCTTCACGTTTTATATATTCAGATATACTAATAATAATAATTGGGATAATTTTACACATGCTAATCTGATTTCAAATTAGGCAATTTAATCTTACAGCTGATAAATATACATATGTACATACTACTTTGAGAATAAAAACGGTAACAACGCAGACAGATTTTACACATTGAAAATGTTTCTATTTTGAAAATACATAGTTGTCAAATCCTTTAATTCATTTAACACTGTAGGCTTCAGAGATTCAAAAATGTAGGTACAAAGGATAGGTAGTTATACCCTGGCCACTTGAAATTGTAAACAAAATTAATGATGATTCATAAAAAAACTATTTATTACCGTCAAAATGTAAATATTCCTCGGATATTTTGTTTTGCGTTTGCTACGGTTTGGGGAGTTCCGGACCACCTCGAACTGGCTTATCTATACACGTTACACAGATATATCAGAAGTTAATAAATTAGCGAGCCAACACTAAGTCCTATAAATCATCACAGTCGAGATAATAACCAGTAGGCCGTCCGAGACTGATAGTGCTCGCCCAAAGTTGTATAGGTTTGGATTTCATTAAGAAACTTATTCACCTGGGATCCAATAGGACGGCTCCCGGGGAAAAGTATTCATGTACGAATCCGCGCTACACTTGGCTTCACTTAATCAAAGTCTATCGCGACCGAACTTAGTTCCGAGCAAAAATGAAAATAATAATATCTGGCAACAAAGATTTTGGACGAAGATAGATGCCACCGAATTTTATTTCTATCGCGTATTACGTATTATATATTTTTACTACCTTTTGCCCGCGACTTTGTCCCGCGCATATATATTATGATAAATATGTTATTATACATATAAACCTGCCTCTACAATCACTCTATCTATTAAAAAAAACCGCATCAAAATCCGTTGCGTAGTTTTAAAGATTTAGGCATACATAGGGACATAGGGACAGAGAAAGCGACTTTGTTTTATACTATGTGGTGATTACCTACTAGCCGATACGTTCGGCTTCACTCCCATGGTTACAAGAAAGAAAAAAAATATTATATGTATATACAATAAGGCTAACAACATAAACGCCCATGAACAAAAATTAAAAAAAGAATTACGTTATTTCACGCCCCTAACGCCATCTATAACACTTATTCTATTAAGACATGTTTTCCCGCGGAAATTACGTATTTTTACGCGTAAAAAGTAACCTATGTCACTCTCCAGTCATTCAACTCTCTCCGTACTAAAAAATACAGTATCACTAACATTCCTGAAAACGAGAATTGTAAAGGCGACAGGTTAGTCACGCAGTCGAAGTGATGATTTCGATTACGTTCATGAACATAATGAAAAAAAAAGGTGTAAAGATTTAAAAAACTTAAAAAACCGTTCAAAAACCATTAAATTAATACTCTGAATTCAGATAGTAGGAGAGTGAAAGAGAGAGTAGGAGAGAGAGTGGAATGGAAGACTGAGAAATCACTGCTTAAGAAAATAACAAGCCCGTTTATTGTAACTTATAACTTACGGTATACCCGTATAACTTGTACGTCAGACAAAATTCAAAACTGAAGCAAATTGTATAAGCGGGCTCATATTTTATTCAATTCGCTTCACAAAGTGTGATATAAAACGTTAACAATTTCAATATTTCGAGAACAATGGGGCTACTTAGCGCAAGATGAAGTCGTAATTAATTGCGATGCTAACCAGTTGAATAAGTAATAAGTTTGACAAGATGGCTGCCCGGAATAAATTGTCATCAATAACGCTAAAAAAAAGGCGGTCGGCACCGACACAATGGATGAGCGACGGCTGAATGGTAAGCATAAAACATTTGCGCGTTTCGTGCGCTGTCGTCGACACGTTGGTCTATGGAGCCGGGTTGGGCGCGTGGCCGAACTACGGGACGAACACGTGTGGGGATAGACAGTTTAAGGGTCTCCGCCAACGAAGTTCGCGTAAATTATTTGGAATCTTTTTAACGCTTAATATCTTGATATATGCCAATTATGACGGCTGTGGTATGGTAATATAAACACTGGTAGCTGGTTTGAAACTCAGCCTCCTTCTCCGGGGGGTCGGCGTTCGACATCTAACTTATTACGTGCATTTTAAACTTGGAATGAAATATCACTCGGTATAGCGGCGAAGAAAAACATCGTGAGGAAATCTGCACGCATTAGAAATGTTATAAAAATTTATAATGTTTCCGAGCCGTGTGAAGTTTGCTAAGCCGCACTTGGCCAACGTGGTCGACTGAAACCTGAAACCCTCTCGCCATGAGAGGATTGATGTGTCCACCAGTAGAACAATAAAAAAAAATCAATACCATTATATATTTGTTATATGTTGATGTATGCGTTGATTTACTTGTATTTATCATACTACTTATTGCTGGGATATTTGATGGCTTGGTAACAATAGCTTTGAGACGTATACAATTTGATACAATAGATTGGCCACATAATAAATTGCTCTCGAATGACATGAAAGTGTACTACAATCAGAGTGGCATTGGACTAACGGGTCTTATGTCCTTTTACTCCTAAGAATAATATAGACATGTACAGTACGACACGGAATAATTACAACAATACGTGTAACATTATTGATGGTAACCGGACAGCGGTTGAACATACATTTTTATCACACCTAAACGTCAAACAAACAAATGCGCTTATAACACAAATATTTGTTCTAAACCCACGACCCCCAGGTTAGCAGTCAGTTATTAACCACTAGGTCAATAGGCTAGACAACGGCTGTTAACATTTGGAACTGCAAAACAATAGCGCGGTGCGGTGTGGTATGGTGATATACTCAACAGCGCTCGAACGAGCACACAAATACGTTTGAAAGCTCCATTTGGAAAGCTTTAGGAGAATTGGACGTTTCAATTTACAGACCATGTTACGGTTGCCTTTAGGACGCAGCTTTAAGTTATTCAAACTGAAAATTTACGAGCTTTCGCGATCCATTTATAAATGCATTATTAAGTAACAGTTCCGTGTTGTATTGTGTTGTATTGTGTTGTGAAACCTCATTTATATTTTGTTCATTTACTTAATGTGTATTTTTTGATATTTGGGGTAATTGAATTGAACGAAACAGTTTTTAATAAAGTTGCAGAATTGGATGACAAAGGTAAACTAGCGTTATTACGTTCTCTTTAATATCTAAAGTAAATTTACGTAAATTATAATTTAACAAACTCTGACTGCCTCGTTGGTCGGGCGGTTGCTAGCGCGACTGCCGATCGGGAGGTCCTGGGTTTAAATCCCGGGCTGGGTACTATTGGATTTTTCTAATTTAGAATTTCTTGTAGTGACTCGGAGTCTGGATGTGTGCCCGGTGCATGGCAATAGGCTCACCGCCGATTCCATTGTGGGACTCAAAACGTAACTGGGGAAATGTGGGGGTGTACTACACTCCTCTGCCTACCACTTAAGGTGATTACAGGCGTGATGTTATGTTTTATAATTTAACAAACCAATAATGCTAATTTTAATATTCAAAATTTGTATGTCCACAGGCGACGGTGACCAGGCGTCCCGTCCGCCTGTTTGCTAGGTAGATAGAGTTTTGCGAAATAGTACAATTCGGGAAGTTGCTCTCGTATCAACCGGTTGCCCCAGTTAGAGTCCTACGTACACGTAAATTACGCTAAAAGGCCCCACAGCAAAATTGACCCGTACCCCACAAGCCGCGGCGCCAACACCGACAAGCGAACTTCGGAACTAACGAGCGGCCAAACACAACACTAATTTGAGCGAGCGCTTGTTATGGAAACACGGTAACGCATGTCATATGGTTCCGTATTATTCTGTTATTTTTCAGAAGCCATTGATCGAAGTTGTTGTTTGTTTGAAACTGTCTCACACTGCTCCACTGCCGCAGGGAACTACTCAATTAAGCGCTATTCCCATTTACATTTTAATGTTCTGAACAATCCTGAGTTAACTTCAAACATATTTATGTACCTAATAATACACCTAAAGAGACTCTCAAACGGCATCTTTATGTGTGGTTCAATGAAGAATATATTTATATTATTTATGTGTATTATAAATATTCCAAAGTCAATTACAGTGGAATAATAAGGGCGTGAGAAAAAAAGCACTTAAAGTGACAAGCATTTTTATTTTCCTTTACGTTTTGGTAAAATTATTTTCCTTCTTTGAGTGTTTGTATCATTAAAAATAACAGGTTCATAGGCCCCGGCGAGATTCGAACTCACGATCTCCTGTTTACTAGACAGGCGCTTTAACCAACTAAGCCACGGCGCCTCGACATATCAATGACGAAGGTTCAAAATGTACAAACAAGTAATCAAATAATACTTCTAAACATGAAGTGGAATGCTCTAAATTTATTCAAATATCTATAAAGTACTTGAGTAATTTTTAAGGAACGGTTCCGTAGTTTCAGAGAAAAACAAGCAAACAAACAAGAAAACAATCAAATATTATCTCGTTATCTATATATATAAAAGCGAACGGTCACTCACTCACTCACTCATCACGAAATCTCAGACACTACAAGTGCTAGGAGTTTCAAATTTTGCATGCCGGTTCTTTTAAGGACGTAAGTGCTCACTAAAACGGGATTTTATGAAATTCAACCCCTAAGGGGGTGCAATGGGAGAGTGGAGTTTGTATGAAACTTTGTCAATTTTAAACCGAACGAGCTGAGACTTTTCATGCATAAAGCTACTATGACATAGGCATCCCCTAAGAAAGGATTTTGATAAATTACACCCCTAAGAGGATAAAATAGGGGATGAAAGTTTGTATAAATCTTCTTAGATTTTACTTAAATTCGCGACGAAGTCGCGGGCACAGCTAGTAATATTTATGTTCTAGTGTAAATGAAATGGAAATTACTACACGCTCGAATGTAATCTTAAAATGCTTCATTTTTATTTTCTTAGCCGGGTCATTGCACGATACCTACCTAATGTAACTGTGTGGTAACATTCAGCTATGGCACGTGGCTGTACAGGTCATTGCACTAGACAGTTGTTAAACCAGCTGTCAGACAAAATAATCAAAAATTAAAAATGGCGTCTGAATTCTACCAGCCTGCATTTGGTTATCGTAACAATTATTGTAGTATTTGAGCTTTAATGCCAATTCGCTAAACGTAAATTGCTCGTAAATTGATTTTTTCAAATCAGTAACATTGTACTTTATGATTGCTGTTTCGTTAAATTAACAGTCCTGATGCCGCAGTCACGTTTCCAATTAATACTAACCAACTAACTCTTAATAACATCCATTGCTAACTGAACCATTGACTTTACGGTAATAATATTGGCCATTTGTAATGGCTGCCACTCGTTTGGTACTCTCTTCGCATAAAAAAAAACGTTGCCAGCTCGGTGCTAGGTTCCTATGCGGCAAGTCATTTGCTCAATACAAAAGTAATCTTCTGGCGCGACGTAATGCAATCAACGCGCTGCATGCAGTTTACGTCCTCGCATACGAGTATATAAACAATTTGCCAAATACAATGTATTTTTCCCCAGTGATATTCTTGGGACCGGCTCGTATTAACATTTTTGTGTGCTGATAAAGAAATTAAATTCTTGCTATCGAAGGCCAATGCACTGTTTGTACGTCTATGTAGCAGTGACGGTGCATTTAGGTTTCATTCTTCCCTCCGGTCTAGATACAAATCCTGGTATGCTCCTCGGACTATATGAAATTATGAAGGAAGACGTCGTGCGGAAACTTACCTCCCTACACTTGGTCAGCGTGGAGACTACGCCCTCAAACCACATTGTTGAGAAGGAACCAGTGTTCCCTTTTCACAACAAAGACTTGAATATATTCACAAAATTGAATAAATTCTAAGCGCAAGATAGAAAAAATTAAAACTTTCCCATATCTTGAGAGGGTGTTAAGTAGAAAAAAATCACAATTAGGTATCTCTTTACAGCCAATATGGATCTTAAATGTGTTTCAATTTTCATGTAATAATTTAGTATTAGTAAATATTTAATGTATTTTTACTTATATTCCTGAATTTGTACGCCGTAAAAGGCAAAATATGGCTTGGGCTAATAATCTTGTAACATCTTTATATGTATGTACCCCCATGTTTGTACAAATAAACGTCTTTGTCTTTGTTTTTGAAAAATAAATCGAAGATAGCAAGCAGCTGTTATATTAATATTTTTATACTACTCTGCAATTAAAATGGCGATGAAATATAAAAATGCAACTCGTTTACAACCGAAACGAAACAAGTGAAAAGCGGAATTGGCGAGCAAAACAAAATTTGATCCACTTAGCCGGCGCAGGCGCGGAACTACACCGGACGATAAGAGAATTACTTAAACTCATTTCGGTGCCAACTGGTAACAAAATGGGACATGTTTACACTGAAAAGGCACGACAAGAGAAAGGTGTACAACTGATGGCTGTCAGTTACGGTTGCTTACAAACGAGTGCAATGCGGGGGAGACACTAAGTATGGTCCGCCTTTTAACACTACGCTTGAAGAAAACTATATTGATGATGATGTTCCTTTACATTTCGGTCACATAAAAAAAGTATAACAAAAGGCAAACGGCCTAGTTAGTTACGTTAGTCTTAGCAGTTACTGAAAGTCCCATTCTTGCAGGTCTCGTAGTAATGTATACTCACTTATTCTTATTAACACCTATTAGTAATTGAATTCATACTAACAATCACATTCCTGTATTCTTCCGTGTGTGTCAGTTTTCATATAGTAATTTAGAAATAGTAAATATTTATTGTAGTTTCAGTTTCATTTAGTGAATTTGTACGCCTTAAAAGGCAAAATATGGCTTGAACTAATAATCTTGTAACATTCTTTACATGTACGTATCCATATTTGTGCAAATAAACGTCTTTGTCTTTGTCTTATTACATGGGTTGTAACTGTCCATGGGTAAATGTGGCCACCCTTGACAGCCGCCCGCTCGTTCGCTACTCTCTTTACATAATATAAAACTACAGTCGACAGTTACGGCACTCATATTTTTTACACGACAAAGTAAAGTCCAAGTTCGCACCGGCCTTAGAAACTATGAAACTACTGTCCCATTTATCACGGCCCGCCCTTTTAATACTCGCGATGGAGTTTCAGGAAGTTATTATAAGTTTTTGCCGTAATAATCCGACTCGAGCACGTCCACTCGGAGATAACTCGTTTAGACGTTGAAATGAATAGATAATAACTTTTGTTATCTACCCCCACGATTTTTGGGAGCGCTTGTCTCGTGACTGGCTCCCACTTCGGACGCTGTGCGGAATGCTGAAGCATACCCCGATTTGGCACTCACTAGATAATCGCTTGCTATTTATTTTATGATACAAAACAAAGAAGTAAAAATCAAACAATTACACTAACATAACCAATTACGTAATAGCTGTTAAAACAGTAATAATAATAATATCTGGGGACAATTCTACACCCGTGTGTAGAATTATAGCCGTAAAAATAGCCGTCTATTCGATTCCAAATTAGGCAATTTAAAGCATCTGTTATGGTAACCAGACAGCTGATAAACACATATATATACGAACGATATAATACTTATACAGATATTTTCATCACACAAATGTTTGTCCTGGGTGGGACTGGAACCCACGACCTCCGGTTTTGCAGTCAGGGTCTCTAGCCACTCGACCACAAGGTTAGTAAAAAAGACATACCACTACTACCACTACTACTACTACATACTACTGCATACTATTTATTATTACTATTTGTACAGCAGAGTAATGACAATCACGTGAACACTTAGGGAGCTGTAAATTGGAAACAATCTGTAATTTCCAGTTGCTGGGTTAATCGGTACTTAGATGGACGATCGCTTGGCGGAAATTGTCATGAGCATTCATTTTCGGTCCAGATTATTACCGTCCGTAACAATCGTTCAATATCTTAGGAGGCCTGAGGCGGTTTAAAAACATCCGACAAACGGACAGGAGCAAGGTGGAGTGAGCTACAGGCCTCTCATAGTTGAGACAGAATCATGTGGCCAAAAGTGGAACGTTAAAAAGCTGCAGCTAATGACAATTTAAAGTTTCTCTGTTTTTTTAATAATATAATTGAGATCAATTCTATATGCGTACTAGTAGTATAATGCAGAAGTGAGTTAATGTTGGTTGCAGTAAAGCCGGCCACTTTCCCGGTTCACAGATAATCTTCGACTTTTGCTTTTCTAACGTTTATTGGATTTCAAGACGTCCATTGAATTGAAGGGGGATAAACCTTTCTCGGAGCTGACAAAGACTCCATGCACTATTCATTCTCCATTATTCCGCGATTCTCGAGAATCTCGAGGATGAAAGTATGTTATTATACTTCAAGAAAGGGGCTCTTTCTTTGATTTCAATTTTATGATACGATAATATCTTATGCATATATTTTTTCCACGAAATGCTTTTGAAAATAGCTGAATAATATTCTCTACGTGCACCCTCTACGTGCAATTGTGAAAATAGCTTTTACTGAATATTAATAACTGGGGATAACTTCAAATATCTTGGGGCAACTTCACCAAAGACTGATATGGTAGCTGATACATTACACATTTATACTTTTCTAAATAAAAACGTAGTAGGTTTGACATTCAGAAACAGTAGAGTAGGGATTCATGCGCCTCACGCAAATATTTACCCGGAGAGGAACGGAACCCACAATCGACTCTACATTCAACACAGATAGCTCGACAACATTACCGCGCGAAATGTCAACTTCAATGTTATTGTCATTGACAATGTCAGTTGTAAAAATTCACGTTCACACCAAATGTCCACGTTCAGTCTGGAAACGAATAAAAAAAAATCCGAATGAATCCATTATGAAACGTTGTAAAACTCTACTCAATTCCCACTAAACGTAATAGGTAATAGATTTTACTGTTACAAAACCAATAAACGCCATCATTTAAGTTACCAAATCGCCTTATCAACGTACAGCGCGAAGATTAAAGCTGCTTAATAAACAGTGGATCGTGACAATAAACAGATCGCTCTAACACTCCCATTGACATTGAGTAATGGAGTTCACTGATTTCAATTATTGAACCCATTAGATTTTTCCCTCACTCCAAGACACCTGTCTCCTGAACGCGATTCAATAACTAATGTTTTATTTATAAGGCACTGGCTGATTTCAATATTTCAAATAACGTTTACGAAGTTTCAATAAATTCAATATCCATAGACAACTTGCCGGTACACTGAAATGTTCTGTAATAAAGAATTAAGAGAAAATGACTAAAGTAAATGGATTAAAATTAAATTATATTAAATTAAATTATATTTTCTACTACCCAGGAATAATCTTAAAATACTTCAATTACATTTTTAATCAATTAAAGTCAAACATAAATCAAACATGACGTTCAAAACATCGTTGATATAATATTTCCTCGTCAATTGAACTGATTTTAGCTGACGGATGAATGGCGGCTGTAACGAATGTACTGAAAATGCGATTTTCTAAATGTTAATGTGACTGTTTAGCGCACATCACAGTTTTGAGGTGAAAATGTCCGTCCTCGGCTGAAACTCCACTTCGCTCGTATTGCGCTAAATATTCCTCCCAAAACCCAAGCGAACGATGAAAACATTAGCGTGCATATCGGGCGACCTTCATTTCCATGTAAAAGGAAAAGCGCCGGAAATGCAATGCATTCGACGATTTCAGGCCAGTATCATCGCGTTTATACGAAATTCGAGTGCTCGTATGATGATGCCCGACATACATCTGTACTAATATTATAAAGCTGAAGAGTTTGTTTGTTTGTTTGTTTGTTTGTTTGAACGCGCTAATCGC
>DWDX01003517.1:0-13004 GCA_018245675.1 Agara michaeli | reverse complement strand
ATACATACATACATACATACATACATACATACATACATACATACATACATACACCCATAAATATACTACATACAAAAAAAAAATCGAATTAATACATAATACATTGAGAACAATAAATATTAATATCGGAAGTCCAAAGTCTTTTTATGACCGTTACGCACGTATCGGCGAAAGTACACAAGGACAAGTAACACGCGTCCTTTTCCTCGAGAATTAATTCTTTCACCAAAAACAAAAGTGAAACAGAAGTAGTTTCGAAGTCTCTTTTGTTTATCGAGCTTCGTTCGTGTAAGCTAAAGAGCAAATACGATGGATGGCTATGATACAATCTGTTGGGTCTGAAATGTTTGTTACTATCTGTAATAATTTGTATACCATTAGATTTTTGTATCATGAAAAATATAAAACATGATATTAAACCCAATTTAAACATAATTTCTAGACAGAAAATACTCATTAAGAATCTGAATTATTGCAAAAGAATATAAGTAATTATATTATCACCATTATTGTTTGTACGGTAAATACACATTTTTCGAAATCATTCACCAATCAGTCATTACTGTATAGTACTGTAATATGAAGTTTTAGAGGGGAAATAATAAAGAATTATGGTCCATTTTTATCGCGTTACGTCATATGTTTGTGCAGTAAAAGAGATGGAGATCAATTTAAAATGAGCCAGGATCGTAAAAGTGACTACAGCTATAGTCCAAAAAGGCTTTGAATAGAATTGTCTGTCGTAAATCCAAACAGAGATTGTTATCCACTTTCCCTTTTTGTTTTTTTCTCGGCATCCCTTGTATGCAAATTGGTTCAATTTCGGCTTTCGCTTACTGTCAAAATCGTCATAAATAACTGGAAAAAATTTTTTGAGGGTCGCCGAAGAAACCCACGTAATATGTAGTTATTGTGGTGGAAACCTACGTTTTTATACACTTTAGCATTACGAGAAACTTATTATTATGGATTTAATTTCGGCAATGGGTTTGTTGAATTTGTAGAATAAGTAGGTATTATTATAATACTGTGTATACATTATTATTTTTGTTAATAGCTTCATCATGAATTTTATCTATTATATCCATTTTATCTATCATAGGATATCAGCGTATACTTGACGTTAAGATCTTCGCCCTGAATATGAAAACTGAACTATTATTTAGGGATAACATTGCGGTTTACGAATTTAAGTATCGAAGTTCCTTTTGTTATGAAGGTCGTGTCGTAATGCGTACACCTTTGGCACGACTTTAAGCATCTCCTAAAGAATAAACACATTCTATTTATTGAAATTCTTCTTTAAATTTGACAACAGAAGACAACTTTCCTTTCCAATCTCTAATTCAAATTAAATGTGTGGGTAGAAATAGAATTACACATTTTCATCCACACGTACATCAATTACTGTGTAAGCCATATAAATCCCATTCTGTAGCGCGTCTAATGGCTGATCTTCTTAGCAGGTTACAATAAAACAAAGTTGATTAGGAAGTATCGTGACGTTCCGGCCATAACCCAATAGTTTCGTATAAAGAGAGATACATCTCGCAGTGTATGTAATGCCCCAATAAAAGGTTTATTATTACTCGCAGACGTTCTAATCACATTAGAAGCCTCCACTGGACGTAAATAGTGTACAATGAACCGAGAGTAATAAAGCCCGGAAAACGGGATTTAATTAACGATGTAATGCGACACCCTTGTTAAAAGTAGACGTAGGTGCGCAAAATACGTTCATTCGTTGTAATGCTGTAAAAATATTGAAACAGTACTTCAAAGGATACTGTAACGAAATTTCATTAAGTGTTCGTGCGTTCGCAAACATTTCATACGAAGGCTTTGTTCAAAATGTGGTGGAGGAAACAATTCTCAATTTTCCACGTCTTCGCCTTTAAGCAAATCCGTACGAATTTCTAATAATCATATAGGTGGAGGTCGAAAAGATCAAAGTGGAGATACAATATCTTTACATAAGCGTAATGATAAATTCAGTTTTAATTTCAAGAAATTTTGTGACAAAAAACAGAAGTAGAAAGTTTTATAATAAAACCGGAGACGAAGTTTTAAAATGAAATTTCATTTGTCAAAAGCTCCCGTTATTAAACGAACTCGAGCAGCAAAGACCATGTTGTTTCACTAAAAACATGTCGTGCCGCATCGCGGCTTAGTGTAAGAAAGGGAATAAAAAGACGAGCTGGTACCAGCACGATCCATCAAGCATAATGTTAAAGACGCCTTCAACCGCAATCGTGACGAATACGTGCCAGACTTGTGAATATAAAAACGTCACACGGTCCGCTAGGGTTCATTCAACTCGGTGATTTGTCGCAAAAGCATCGAAAGACTCATCAACTACAAAGATGTGGCCTTAATTTTAGGTCTTATTCGTCTAAATCACTAGACTATTCTCTCTGTATTTCTGTTAACTGAAACCATGCTTAGAAGCTGCAGCGATGGACTAACAACTCCCTTAATTACCATGCCCTACTGGAGAAAAAAACGGTCGAAGTGAAATAGTGGCTGCCTTCTTTTGTGTCTTGAAACCAACTTTTACTATTTCTTTTTACGGACCACAAAATACGATAGATTAAAACACCGATGAGTCTTGATTATATCTTACTCCGGTCTGAAGTATTTTCTTTGTCTTTCTACGTGTCAATTTTATTTTATTAATTAAATATTTCCATAATAGTACATTCGACTCGTCTTTTCATAATGTTTCGTCTACGTTTCTTTTACGTTTCGTTATGGTTATTTCGAAATGAATTGAAATTTTTTCAAGGAAACATTTCGACCCTTTTTATTCCATTACCGTAGATAACGCCTGTTATAATAGTTTCTTTTACCGTGTTTTTCTTTCTTATTCCTTTTTATTGCGGCAATTTTTCCTTAATCGCATTCTGTACATTCGCGTTCGCAAATGTAAAAATATACGAGTATTTTGCATCGTTGTCATTTCTTTACCATACAAAATGATTTCAAGCTACACGGGCAATAAAATTGTATTTGTGATGAATTTCATTATTGAATTAAATTATAACTCACAATTATTTTGGAAATTAGGACCATTTCAATTTACTAATCTTAACTCGTAAATTGTAATCTAAGTGTTAAAACACATTTTATTTTATGCCCAGTATTCACATCCTAAACCCAATTTGTCTGTAACAAATGAGTTGTCATCTAAATCAAGCATAATAGCAGACTCTAATTTTATGCATTGATTTATTTAAAACGGTTCTAAATAATTATTTTTGAGCATCGACACCATTATTTTAACCATTGTTTAAGCGCGCTGCTGAAATATGAGCCGGCATGGTCGAGCGGATAGTTGATTTATACCTAACTGTAGGCGTTCAAGAGTTCATAGATATTCATCGTCTACATGATAATTAAATTTGACCTCAGGCGTCAGGAGGAAATACAACTATTTTCGTATTTACGACCACAAGGAAATTTACTTGACACTTTAAGATACCAGGTGTTGATTTGTTTTTACCTTCTCCGGTAAATATTGTCAGCGCATTGAGAGGCCACGATGATTATAAAAAAATGTTACAATAGAGTTAGTACCACTTTCATAGCTGGAGTTTCATTTCGAATTTATGTGATACAGTGCAGACTCGTTACATATGTATGTACTCGTATGTATATTAAAATAGCAATGTAGAAAAATAAATTTGTTGAAGAAATATTTGATATAGATAAAAGCAAAATCTGTAAATGTCACAACTTGGAGACCACACTTGCTAAAGTGTAAAACTTTCAAGCTATAAATAAAACGAAACGATCTTAACTTCGTTTTGATGAGTGCCCCCAACGAATATCGTTGTTAACTGACACATAAATATGTTCACAGGCTCAGTAACAACTAGTAGAGCCAAAGGGATTAAATATTTCGGTGATATGTTACCGGAAACTGGGCCATTAGCGGCACGCAGTAAATTCTACAAATTAGTAACGTATGACAAACAAAAATTAATGAACTTTTGTCAGCTCAAAGCATTTTTTAATTTCGCTTGTTCGGGCCCTAATGATCGAGCAGATGTCAGCGCCGTGTCAGAAAATGACATACACACATATATCATCTATTTCGGTTTTAGTGTAGGTTCATTGCACTTTGATTTTATTTTATTAATAATCTGAATACATTTTTTTCAAATAAGTATCATATTTTGGTATCTTAGCAAGAGTTTTAACAGTAAAATATTTTCTGAAACCTTGGACAGTCGAGCAGTACAATTATAATGAATCATTTGTACCGATTTTAATATACTTAGGTCATTAAATTACGAAACAAAAAAAATATAATCGTTATTGCCGAAGTTTGCCAAAACTTAGAAAAAGGAAGATATAAAATTTAATGTTAAATAGTACCTGCTGTTCTTGCTAATACCCGCACAATAAACGAACTCATGTAAATTCCTGGCTTACATCGAATTTATTGTAATCCATATTTAGTTTCGCAACTATTTCTGATTAATTAAAACATAATCAAAACGATAGGATTGGATTGTCGGTCAAACTGGAATGAGTGAATGATTTTGATTAAATCAGAACAATTCACGAAAACAACTGGCGCAAAAATGTACCAACTAGATGCTATTACAATACGGGGGAGGGCAACTTTTGATTAAAATTTCATAACCCCAAGCTTAAGCGGAACAGTCTCATTGTAAATTATGACGGTATCCTCAATATTTAATGAGCAGAACCTTTGTTAACAAGTGTAAAAACGCTCTGGTTGATGTTGTTCGTTTTGTTTTGAACAAATGCTAACTAATCATAAGTACATTTCGTAACGAACCTACTCAAAAATGCAATTGTTATTTGTGCAATATGTGAAATATTTGGGAATATTGGGGGGAACGGTGAAATGACAAATATTTTTGTTATGTTACAGCAAGTATTGTTCAATAGTTGATCTCTTAATGTGCCGATATATTTTAATGTATAATTTTATTGATTTTGATCACATTACTTGTAAAATCATAGGTCACGTCTCAATTTCACACTCAAGACATAACAGAACGATTTGCAATCCCTTGAGATCACAGGCGGCTGTATTTCATCCAACTATCGCGTCATGTCGTTCAGAAGCTATATATCAAGTTAGATTGTCAATTATACCCGTTCGGTTCTTGGAGCTACCTCTGGATAATCTCAACCGTATACTAGCTTAAGGGTAAATAACTTATGTGCAATTCATTGCTTAAACTAAAGCTATGCTTTAGAGTATATTAACAAAGAAAAATATTTGTCGTAAATATGAAAATAATCTCACTATATTTATAATGGTACTTACAATAAAATTTCTTCTATTTTCTTAGATATAATTGTGATTGATGATCAGAACTAGAAAAGCTTCTATTTGTGTTAAATGCTTCAATAAATTTTGTCTTTTAAGAAATATTTTATCTGTGACGCCCTAATTACTTTCGCTTATTTTATTAAGAAATTTTACGAACATTTTTGTTTAACTAGCCATCACATACAACACTGTCACGACTGAGAGATTTATTATAGGAAGGGTACTAAACTGACACTCAACTCTAACTAGAAATGAACCCATAATGACGGTCGCTCGCTAGAGCTATTTACTGCGCCCCGAATATTCCCATAATCAACACTACTCGCATTCTTTCAAACATTCAAATCGAATTGACGGCAGTAAAAAGTTGCACGAGTCATGGAAACTATTGAAATTAACAGTCTACTAATATCTTAAATTACCTACATTCACGTCCCCGACAACATTCTTTGTGTACAAATTTAGAATGCGACTTTGGACATTTATAGCTTGGGTCGAAGTTTCTACATTTCGACAACTTTGGCCGAACGAAACGATGTTAGCCGGTTATAAATGCGTAAGTAAATTTGTGCGGACCGAAAAAGAATTGTGAACAAATAAATGCGTTTCAATGATTCTTTATTAGATCTAGTAAATATTTTTCGAGAGCAACGGTGCATGTGATTAAGGGATGGGACATTATCTGTGCCGCTTTTGTCCTCGATTGTCCTTGTTTTGCGGTCTGTGGTCGGAATTCCATTTGTAAACGAACTGGATGTGTACCTTATTCCTTTGCTGATAGAGTGTTATTTGACGTGATGGTATGTGAGGTAAACATTTTGTATTGAGTTACGCAAACCCAATACCGTTGCCTAGACGAAAGCTGATCTCTTTCGGTGACATCTCTAGAGAACGCAAAGGATTATCGAATGACAATATGCATTTTTTCATGTTGTGTTTGTATTTAGATGGCGGTGTACATCGGGGCTGGCTTTGAGACTAGGATGCTATTAAATTGCGTATGCGTCTTTTGTCCTACCACATGGCATTCTACAGCAGATGGCTCTATTGTGAAGTCTACCGTTACGAGCAAAGAACGTAAGGACTAACGTGATTATGTAAGAAAGTTAAAGAGATTTGAAATACAGAAAGATTTTAACGAGGACGAAATTTGTTTGAAGGTAGTGCAGATAGGCAGAATTATCACCAGATGTCAATCGTAGGCTATATTATAAAAAGTTCATTATCTATTAATTGAGATCTAATTAATCTCACCATTTGGAACTTATGAGTAAGCGGTATTAAAGTTTAAAGTATCTCGCAACGATTTTTTCATTCAACTTGCTTTCGATACCAGAATACGTAGACAAGTTTTAAGTTTCTCTCTCTCATCGCCAGCAATTCCTAGAATAGTCTATTTTGGTAGTATTAAAATCTTCTGTCCAATGCGTGATGGAATTCCACTAAAAGCTAAATAATGTTCGTGTATTCCATGAACTCTGTAAACGGTATGTTTTATTAGAATACTGAAGAAAACAATGGAAATGGGTACTGATATCGCTACGCATTTTGCTAGTTCAGCTTCGGTAGCAGTCGAGTTTTCAACAACCATAACCTGTTTTCTATCTACTTAAATTTAATGCTTATTTCTTATTAATAACAGATTGTTGGTTTCGATTTGATTAACATAATTTATTCCCAACAGTCGCATAATATTAAAAATCTTTAGAGAATTTTGTATTAATTTCATTTAGATACGTACAACTTCAATATAATGGGGCACTTAATTATGGTTTTCTGTGCATTAATAACAATTAATAACATATTACACTTTTGATTAGATATGACATTTTTAAAGATGTTTGGTCAGATAATTAATAGGAAGAGACTCCATTAGAGTCAATTTATTGACTTTTATGTAAAGTAAAAGATAGGATAAATAAAAAATGACTTTGTATGGAACCACATGTCGATATTATTTTTGTATATTGGAAGGTGATAGTTAAAACTGTTTAGTTAAAAGATTAGGTCAGTGCCGACATGTTTGCACTTCTGTTTCCGGGTGCAACTATAGAAATATAATACAGTGTATTTCAGTCACAAGTGATTACATTAGAATGTGTGGTTTTTTATTGTGTGCAATGCGCAACGCTGGGTCCGAGATCGTTCGACGCATTGGTAGTATTATGTTTAAATTGATGTATAAATATATGATGTAGTGGACGTAATTCTGCGATGCCTAAAATTGTAAACTGTAATCATTAATATGATTTTATATTCGTGCAAATATTTTTAATTATTTTTTTATTTGACAAACTTACGCCAGGACCGTACCGATGGAAAACCTGTCTCCGCCTGTTCCTCTGTCAAAAAGGAGTATGTGTGTGTCAAATATCGTTCAAAGTTAAAAGCAAATTTCCTCATCGCAATTTTCCTTACCGGTTACATAATCGGTTGGCTGTATATTAGCGTGTACTAATCCAAGTGCAGTGTCAACTTAATTGCAGCTGGACAGCGTACAATTCACCACTTCCATAAAATAAAAAAGTAATGAAATGTTTGGTGCTCGGACATATTTAAACAGTCTGTTCTATTAGATTGCGAGGAGCAGTGAAGCGAAGAGCGGGCTTTCCAGTTAAATCCCTTTAAATGAGTTTTTCCTAAGTTTAACTCCAGTAAGTCGTATTTCCACTTCGTGTAATGCGAATCTTTTATCGTGTTTTAAAATTATACTCATCGGATGCATAATTCCCTTTTGGCTATTTGTAGATTGCGTGTTTCCATGAGTAAGTACAGGTACTATCCTAATCATGGTTAATCAAAGTATTTTTAATAGCTTTAATATAAATAATGTTGGTTACAAGACGATGTTTAAAATATTTGTTCATAAAATGAAATGTACTGAAGTAGGTACTGTAGCTTCCAATTTATTTAACCGTAACAAACGTTGAATACCCTTCGAAATTCAACTTCCATAAAATTATACGACATCAAATATTCAATTCTCGGTCACTAAATTCCAAACTCCTCTACATACTTGTGGCTCGGTAAGTTGGTAATATCAGTTCGAACACACAAACGTTCAAAACTAAATTTTATACCCGATAATGCTATCTCTGCGGGTATCACTTTTAAACAATAAACTAAGTTAAATTATAAAACTAATCCCATTACTCATTTGCTCCCGTTACTTTGAAACGAAGTAAATATTAAATTAGGAATCCTTTGCTAGGAATCTGTGTACAACAACCCAATAAGTTGGTATAGTGTTAGTATTTTTTCCCAAGTCTCACTGCGGAATCATTGTCACCGCACCTACAGTTACCATAAAGTATAATGTAATGGTGTTTTGCGCAGAATTACTGCCGAAATATTCACGTAATTGAAGTTGAAATGAATCAGCAAGTACGTAGATCTTATTTCCGTTAGGAAATAGCACACATGATCACTTTACAATTCTATTATTCTATTGTAATTACGTAAATAAAGAGCAACATTATCGCATGAAATTCTTCCGCATTCTGCACCAAACCTTCTAGAGTTACACGGTCTTGGGTCTTTATACTAAGCGGTTATTCATGCATTTGATACGATGGGAATTAGCTCGTTAGATTGATTAACGTTCTTGCAAGTTGGCGCGCACTAAATCAAGTATGAACACACTTTAAGTGCAGCTAATTTATTCGTTTATTTTTTATTGAACGTATATCAATTAATAATTGTATGATGTAATTTTTTATTCTAATGAGCTATGTACCGTTAAAGTTAAAGTTTTGTGCATTGAAAATAATTGGTTAAGAATTAATGACGAAAAATATGTAGCTTTCAATGAAACTAGAAATATAGTTATTTAAAGAAACTGTTCTCAATAAGTTGTATGTATACAAGTGTTGTACAGAGCCATATAAATGGAATAACACTTCTGTAGTTCTTACTGGCTTACGTTTCGCGTGGATGGCAAATTCCTTTCAAGTACGTAATGCACTATGCAGATTCAAGTGCCTACTTTCAAGCTTATCATAGTGGCATTAAACGGATAAGTATTCACGAATAGACTCAGCACGTTTATCTTTAAAAAGTATTCTACAATAAACACGAAAAGAGAGTGTTAAACATTCAAACCGCCCATAGCTGAACCATTGACCAATCTTCAGCGTTATCTACATTTATCCACACGAGAGACATAAATATACGGTATCTGATAAAATGATGCGACACACCGTCCGCTCTCGCTTTGGGATCGTAAAAACAAGTTTTCCCATTATTTCTATGCTGACCGGTCGCTCGCTGTCGTTTTGATAAGGGTGCGAACGCCAAAAATAACCGATGCTGATTTCGTTTTGATTTGTCCGCGTCGAGATAATAGCACTTTCATGAGTTGATGAGTAGGTACCACCCCGCCGGGTGTAAGTGGATATAGCTGGATAAAAGCGGTCATTTGCTTGCATCTTTTTGATGAGAAGGGTCTTTATTTTGGCAGTTTTCGATACGCTCCAGAGACATCGCATATGTTTCGATCTCTCCAACTTAACGTACATAAAATCATAAGTAAAACGTAGTCCTACCATGACAAAGCTAGTTTGAAATATTGGTATACTTCCAAATTTATTATGAGAACACTTTAAAAACAAATAGTTATGTTTTTGATATTACAGTTTGTAATAATGTGGGAGCCTCCGTCAGCGACTGAGTTGAAGTATTTAGACAACAATTCATGAGATGAATAATAGTTGCAGTAGTATTGAGAACTACAAGATAGTGCTTTTCAATATTCACCTGTAATTTTGCTGTGTCTTCAATCGGTATACTTCGCATTAATTTATACCTTTCCGAAAACTCTGCTGCAAATATTCCTATGGGATAATAAATAGCTCCAGCACATAATCTGTTAACTTCTTGAACGTGGCTTTAATGACAATATTATTACCTTTGCCGTTACCTAATAACGACAATAACGAAAAATAATCCAATAACATTTTTAAATATTAGCTTAATGAATGTTTTTCATTTACAATGTTATGTTTGTTTTTGTTTTATAAGTTTTTTTAATCCATCTCTATTTACTGTGCGTACTCGCAAAATTTTTCGAACATCTGTTATGTTTTGATCAGTAACTGGGTCAGAGGACAAAGTCGGGATTACTGTTTAAAGGCCTCGAATATTCGACGATGAGTTTATCGATATAATGATTTAAATTCCGCTGGCATTGTAGGGTTTAATCTCGAGATAATGACAATGATTACACTATGTTTGATTTATCATAATTATAATTATTTAATTTAAGCAACAACCCAACGATCCTAATCATAGCAGTTCTAATAAGTCATATAAAATCTAATATCATTTGTAATACATAAATGGTTATTTATGTAATGGTCATTGACATAAGTAATCTATGATGTTTAAATGTGAATCAATAAGCAGATGATACAGTCCAGTGTGCCTAGTGTGAGTTTTCCTCTCTACTCGTTCGCGAGAGAGTAAACTACCATTTGTATGGAAATTAAACAACGCAACCTAGTGTCCGTAATGGGAAAACTAATTTTGCGAGTGCGAATGTCAATAGCACTTGTCAGTGGGTGACGTTTCGCACGTGATTGGTTGTTTCAAGAGTTCAGAGAGTTCGAAATACAAAATTTGACATTCGATACGTCAATACCATAGCAACTCACACTCGCTTCACGCCGTGAATATATTTATTAAACTCGCACTCAGCACACTGATCCCAAACATGTTTGTCAGATTTTTCCCAAGATAGCATTGCTAGCTCAATGTTTCAGATTTTAATTTTTCACTCTAGTGTTCGAAACTTTTAAAAGTTATGTGTGTTTTTTATGATTAAATACAATTATGGTGAGGGATAGAGTTCGTGAAGTAACTAAGATAGGATTAGTAAATATTAGGATCTCTAAGGCGTGTCTGATTTAGTAAAACTATTGTCATGCGTCATAGACTAAAGATTTCTGACCGTCGTAGACTAACCCTTTCTGTTATTAGAGAAACTCTTATCCAACAATTGAGTGTGAAGTTTTGTTATGAATGATTGTTTTTATATGTAAGTTATATATGGCCTTGTAACTGGGCCGTACATGGAAAGTTTCAATAAATATATATTTTTTGATTATGTTCTATTTTTTATCTGTGTATACAACACAGTCACACTGAACACAGGGTCTTCTCGCTAAATATAGTGATATTTTTTTCTATTATTGTGGTAGCATATGATCATAGTCCCGTCCGCTTGGGAGCATACAAAGATTGATCGTTCATGCTTTTTTTTTGGTTAGGGGAGAGGGAATCTTCAAAAATGCGGCCGTACTTTGGGCGACTTGACCTCTGTGCCCTGCAGCTGATCCCGTATAACCAGATGTGATCCTTCCTTTAAATTTGGCTATAAAATTGTACACGTGGTGGCACCTTATCATTAAATATTTGAAGCTCATTAGCGATAGTTTAAGAATATTTGTAGCGCTCTTGTCTATGTACAGTAATACTAACTGTTCTCAAAGTTGAATGTTCTATTAATAAATAAAGTTTACTGCATTTGCTGGAAAACAGAAATGCTGCTAGTAGTATGTCTCTTCTATAAAAATAATAACCCAGGTGCAGTAGTTAATGCTATATTTAATTGAGTTGTTTTTTTTTCGTTAAAGTAACTCAAGAGTCTTCCAACAAATTCACGTGATTTACAAAAGCTTAAGATAATTATCAATTTTATAATTTACTCTATAAAAAGGAAAACTGACATTGTTATGGTAACATTGTTTAATATGTCAGTTTTTTTTATTCCACTGGAATTTTTTAATTTTCACAAATCTTTCGTTTTTGTATATACGTCAGATACAGGTCCGTTTTTGACAATGCTATTTAAATATAAACTTATTATTTATTAAACTTTTATAAATGGCCGACTGAAGAAGTTATGCAAACCCAAAAATTTACAAAAAAAAAAATCAGTCGAAGACAACTGTCAGGTAACATAAATTGAGACACTAAAAAACGAACTACAATTTATTGATAGCTTGTTAAATAAAAATTTTCACATAAACAACTCTACCTATTCATTGATACTGAAGGTAACAGTTACGGATTTACATTACATTATAAGTTTATGAATATCACTATACACAATTGAACATACGGAGTCGAACCGACGCCATTTTGCGAGTTCATTCTTTATTGAAGTTCGACTTTTTGAATTCAAAAGTGCCGGAGATATTTGTAAGATGAATGATTATTCCGAAGGCGATATAAGAAAGCTATGCTGCACTTGCTTAAGCGTGGATCGGAGGTTACAGCAGCTGTGCAGAATCGTGGACGGCGTTAACAACTTGTACTCCTTGCTTTGCCACGATTCCGATGCGTATAAAGTGAGTAGTTTTAGTAAGTAATTTCAGTTTGAAAGGTTCGTAAGTAATTCATAATTTAGTTAATAAAAATTCACAAGACATTTATATTTTATTTAAGCACTCCTATACCTACACATCTAATTAGAATCCGTTAATATGTTTGTATGGTTTTTTTTTTTAATTTATTTTATTATCAACTAGCTTTTGCCTGCGACTTCGTCTGCGTGGAATATTGACTTTGGGCAGCATTTTAATTCCCTAGGATAGGTTTTATTTTTTATTTTCTTATTATTACTTTGAATACTTAGGATACTTTTATTGCAAAATGTAGTATTCCATGCGGACGAAGTCGCGGGCTAAAG
>DWDX01003516.1:0-13005 GCA_018245675.1 Agara michaeli | reverse complement strand
TTTTTACGAAAATTGCGCGGACGGAGGAGTATGAAATTTGGCACACTTATAGTTTATGTGTAGGAGAAGTGTGGAATACTAATATTTTTCAATAATAATGCTTATAAAGTACATTAAATCAATAAATAAAACATTACTCACACTTCAATACGTTTAACACGCACACACGTAAAAATACAATAAAATAGTTTCATCGTTCATTGTTTACATTCTAATTGTCAATGTCAAACAAAAAGTCCAATGAAATGTCAAATAATGCTTTAAAGTATAATTAATTAAATTAAACCTCATTTATTGTATCGTTCATGTTTTTTTAATAACTCGAAAATTTATATTATACACAGAAAAAATTGTAGAGAATGTTTTCAAATTTAATTTAATTACAGTCTATTTTCGACTCCTAGGCGACCACTAGTTTTATATTAATGCATGTTAAAAGAAGGCTAGGTCTAATTACTTATGGGCTATATTGACTGACTACCTTGGTGAAAGTAGAAAAAGCGATAGTAGTTTGTTACGTAAAGAGTTGTTAGAAATACTCTGTTTCTGTCTACCTATGGAAAATATGTGTGATGATAAGTATATATATGGATGTTTATGTAGTTGATTTTTAAATTGCTTTTATCTAGATCTCAGAAACGTCGTCCACGAATCACTTTGCATCAAAGTGAACCAAAACAATCAAACAACTAATTTGGTCCTTTAGAAATAAGGAAGCTGCAAATTACCAAGCAAGACTTTCTTGAAGAGATCTTCGCGAACAGAGAGGGACCTAACATGTGGGGTCCTTTGTCAAAGGCCACAAAGGAAATATGAATCCTGCTCCATGGGAATGGTTTTCATTTGGTGCCTGAAGCGTGACAGCCCGATAATAAACTAGACTCGAGCTTCGAATTCGTTGACACTGAAATGGTAATAACAATATTATGTTTATCCGAAGTAAATTTTATTTATAAGGACATTGTATACGCTTGTATTGTATAAAGATCGCGACACTTCGTTATTTTCGTATAAAGCTAAATTACTTTATTATATCAATGTTTTATTATTACAAATGTTTACTTTAACTTTGTTCATAGAAATATATATAGTGTATGAATATAATAATTATATAATATGTTTTTGTTAGAAATGTTACACAAAGTACTTCTACACCTACGATTCTAATTTAAAATATCATCTTTAATAAGTGCCTCTCTATGGGTAGGTGCAAAAATACAGCAGTTTTTAATTATCCAATTTCCATTCAGCACACAGGACACGCAAGCCCAATGTTAAATGCCCTTTCTGTGTAATTACCTACCATTTCAATGTTAAGCGCAATCGTTCTTCAAAAATACAAAAAGAAAAAAAAATTCCATCAGTATGAATAAAATTTCCTATAACAAACAATTAAATTTACGGATAAACGACAGAGGAATTGTTGAGCTTAAGCTTTTCTGGATTACGTGCTTTATCATTCCATGTGAAGGTTTAATTAATATTTCAATATGTGTTTTGGGTTTCCGCAAACGAAACGCTGGCACTGTTCTCTCGGATTTTAATTTGATATCGCGTCTCCTTTACGGGCTACGTTTGTAAATGTAAAGCAAAAATAGATAAAAGGATTTTTATGTTTATGGTTTTTTAGTTACGTCCCTGCGGTGGACACCGGTGTACCTTCGATATCAAACGCTACTGAAAACCATCAAGGTTGTTCTAAAATTTAAAATATTGCAAGTTATACGTACGTCAAAGACAGGTCCTATCAATTATTATCTAAATAACTAGAACACAATGACAAATTCACCGGAGATTATGGTAACGTTTGTAACTACGAGTATCTCTACGGTTCGACCTCTAACGGGTACTTAGCGGTTATATTTCCGATTGTGTCATTCTAAATACTTACAAAGGGTTCATAAATTTAATCTAGTACTAAAAATGTATGTTACACCGTACGGTATTATTAAATTTACCATTGTATATTTTCAGAACTTATACAGGTGTTGCCACAAAGTGTCGAACTTCTTCCATATTGTCGGTGGGGGTTGCAAATTTATTACGCTCATAAAATGAAAATACTAGGCGCAAAATATCTTATGTAATATGATTTTTGATATTCACTCATAATAAACAATGGAACAGTGAAATAATCGATGTACAGTTAAAGTTGTTACGTTATTTTGCACAAAATTGTTGTTTTTTTTGGTCTCTCCAAATAAGTAATACTTTACGCCATGTAATGTACATACATATTTATATGGATTAATAATAACGTTTTGAAAACTCAAGATTGGAATCTTGGAAACTAAGGGAGTATCTATTCACTTATATTTATATCTATATCAGCACGAATTTTATCCGTTATTTTGTTTATACTAATTTATTAAATTATATAAATTAATTGTAAATACAAATTGCTACAAAAATCTATGTATGTACGATACGTGTTGTATTTAAATTAATGTTGTTCTTAGAGATTCCACGTTACGGTAACACAAAGGGATGAGGGTCACAAATGTTCCGGAAAACAGGGTGGTGCAAAAACAATTTCCGGTTATCACGTGCCCTACGGCTTAGGAGAGTATATACTGGCATCAGAGTATCAGGACAATTTTAGCATCGAATTTCTTCTTAAAAGTAAATAAATAACACAGTGAGTATAAAAAAAGCTATACTGGGACTCGTTGACTCATGGATGGCATGTCATGTACAATACAGACAGGTGAAATTCGGCCCGAAAAGATATCTAAGTTTAGCCGTCAGATGTCACTCCGGGTAGAGATTGATTTTGGAACTTTTCACGTGCCCCCAAAAATTATCTATTGGTAAATTATTATCTTATATATGGGTCTTTCAGTAAATATGAAATACGAGTAACGTTCCATTTGATCTCAATAAATTCAGTATAAAGAAACCTTACAATATGCGAAGTACGTTGGATGTTAACATGTTTATGTTTCTTGAAATAATGATTTTCTTGGATCGAGGGACTAAGGTAATAATTTAAGGTATTTATTCGTGTTCTTGTTGTTAAGACCCTGTCCTTACTTCTAAAAGGGAAGTAGCATTATCGCCAAACAACTCCCTCATATATTTCAAGCAAAAATGTCATCTTACAATTACATTCCTTCCACCTACATATTATTTTCCCTGTCATATTTACTAGAGAAATTCATACTTGGCATTGCGCATATTTATACAAAGCAGGTCAATTTTTTATACTCAACTCAATGTTATTAAGGATTTACTTTTCTTTATTTATTATTAAGTGCTAGTATTTTGTACATTTGATTAACTATCGATCACAGTCAAAAATATCTATGTCTGTGTAAGTAACTATATTTAAACTTATCTCTTAATGAGTCAGTGTTCCATCAAGCATGCGATGTGTAATTTAATATTACATATCAAACTTATAAAGAAATATCAAACATATATTGCGATACATTTGAGATGTATACATCTGTGAACATCGTTATGCCTAGCAATGAATTAATGAAAGGGAATTAAAAAACATTTTTTTTCAATGCTACATGACATTAGATTTGCATTCAACGTCTATCTATACATTTACAAATACCTCGAAGTAACAGAGTAAATAAAATGTAATCTCAGTCACCAATCCACCCAAAAATTAAAGGATTAAAAAGGAATTTATAGTATAAATTGAGTTGCGAGTTATAAATCAGTTACGCAATCTCGTATTCGAAGATAAGTACTGACAATTCTGCGCGATGACGAGATTAAAATAAATTAAGATTCAAGTTCCTAATTACGATAAATGGATATATTCCGTATAACTTTTTAAATTAGACTAAAACAATGTATTGACTGCTTTTTGAGTATTTAGTACGATTTTGTTTCCGATAAATGAACAAGTTCATGAAATAGCATTTCATTACCGACGAAAAAAAGAGGTACTCAATTCGACCTGTATATTATGTTTATCCCCCGATTTATTAAAAGTCAATAAATGACGAATAAAAGTTCATGGAATGATTGAGTTTTTTAAACATAAAATATTTTCCAAAATTGATTTTTTCTATATATAGGCTAGGGCTTAAGCCTTTTCATTATAAGAGGAGATTCTTGTGCCTCAATAAAACAATATATATGGGTTGAAAAAAAAAATATTTATAGCTGTCTGAGAGTTTGAAATGACTTAAGGTCTAGGTAAACAGTTATTAAAACATTCTATTTGCATCTATATATATGGTATCTAAATAAGAGAAAAATATCATATTTACCATATGTAGGTATCTATCTTTATATTTATTTATATTCTTTATAACATTAAACGGTTTCAATAATTAAATTTCACACAGTATAGTTTGCGAGTTCTAGAGAATAACAAACTATATTAGAAGTAAATAGAGTATACTAGACAGAAACGCACCTTCATATTTGTCTATAGGTGAATTATATATTTTTTATGTCCTACGTTTTGCCGAGTAGGTATACGTTTGATATCTACACAAAAAATATAAAAGCCTGTTTTCCGGAGTATGACAAAGGGTTTGTTGAATGACATGCTTGTCCACGTCATCACGCGGGTACCTCTATATTGTGGGTTAGTAGGTTACACGTCGTATCGTAATGAAGTTCCTAAACTATCAATACATTTTACAGGTATACACAGATAATAAAAACAAGTATACGGACACATCAGTTTTTTTTTTGAACACCAATAAATTTGTATCAGTAACGATTAATACCAATTAGATTATTATTAGAATATATTAAGGTTATGTATTATAATACAAATTTAACTAAATACTATTAAATTATTATTAGAATATGCGTATTATTAAATATTATGCTTATTACGATTTTTTATAAGATATCAACCAATAAAAGTTTCGACGACCATCATAACTACCTTAAAATATTTATGATTGCGAATAGTGAAAAAAAATACAATTGCGCAACTACATTGATATAATCTTACACCAACAACAACGGGGTAGGCAGAAAGCACCGAGTGCCAAACGTCTCTGTCCTTGCAAACCTGACGCGCCTCGTCTACATTAAAAACATTATCTACATTTATCGTCTTAAAACGACGACGTATTAAATGACACATATCCTGCTTGGAATATTCCAATTGCATGGTTTGATGCATCATAGTATTATATTATAGTTGATTTCCAAAGAGATTCTCGATACTTAACCGGTATGTTGGAAGTTTATATAGCCTTTAAAGATCATAATATTTTCGGGTTTTTCGTAACATGTAGGTACATTTTGTTGATGATTTTGCTAAATCTACTACAGTTCTCGTACTAATATATCGGGTATCGTCAAGTTACGATGGCATTATTCTGGGTATTTTGACAATATTCCAATAAATAAATGTCAACAATATACAAACTCCGAGCAATTGACAAAGGATCCCTTCAGAGAATAACGAGGCTTAAATATTTTATAAAGGGACCTTACCTATTTATGCGAGTCCTTCCGGAGAGGGAGCGTGACGCGGGCGCTTTATAAAGTTTTTACCTCTACGCCGGTCGCGGGATTTGATCGATCTAACCGGGAAACAACGGGAAATTGAGTTTCCTTGCATTTCATTTCACGGATGCCGAACCGGGCCGTATCGCCGATGCCGGGGCCGCTCGATAGACGGCGATGGACGGTGACAGTAATGAATGTCTAATGCCCGTTGTACCCCCGAAGGGAAGCTTTTAACGATTGTTAAATAGTTTAACGGTAAATTGGCTAAACAACAATCGTGGTAACGTTGACGCAAATATCCAATTCACCTGACGCGGATCGTATAACAATACGGCCGCGGCCGCGTTGAACACGTTTATTCCATTTTAGGGTGACAGTTATTGAGTAGCTGCCGTCGACACGGGTTGAGGCAAAATGCAACCGACAGGGCTCTGTCTACCTGAATACCTGAAGTCTAAATCAGATGTGCTCGATTTAGTTATAAATTTGTCTTTAGACAAGCTTATGAATTATTTATGTTGTGTTTTAATTGTAATTATTGATTAAGAAGAACCACAAACTCACTGCACGCACAAGAGGCTATTAGAGACACCAATCACATTCTATACAACATCTATTTTTAATAAATAAATCTCATTAAATTTTTGTTGTAAATGTGTATATTAGTTCTGACTTTCTCAAATTTCTAAAATTATCTAGATGCATTAATAACTTCTCTTTTTATGATATAAACAGATCTCTTTTCAAAAACTTATTCACACTAACACTCCCAACCCTGAAACCCTATCAGAGGTTGGTTGCAGATGTCCATGGGCGGGAGCGGTCACTCGTGACTGCTTCCAGCTCGTTCGATACTCTCCAAACATAAAAAAAAACTTGTTCTTTCAAAACTGCTTTTATGAAAGTATAAAACTAACCCCTTGCGCTATTTTACTATTGTTACTTAAGAACAGGAAATGGACGGTAAATGTAATAATAATTCACAAATAAAATCACGACTACGGCCATCGAAATATTTCTATACATTGTATACGTGTATGCATGAGTGGGTTGGGACAGGTACTCGTGACAACCGAATCTGAGGGGAGTTACTATCCAAATTGGTTTTGTATGTACCCCTATACGAAAGCTTTTGACTCATTCATAGATGTGGTTTGGATAAAATAAATAGGATTAACACCCATTGAAGGTCGTACATTGAAACGTTTTTGTGAAAACATTTTGTTTTTTAGTACTACCTACCACTTTTTTGCAGGTACTAATAAGAAAAGTAATTCCATAAAGCTATCACGATGCATCTTTTTACGGATATCGAGTAGCAATAATGAACTATACGACAGATTATAAAAATTAAGCAATAGAAAGCCTTTAACCGTTTTAACTTCGGCTTTATTGAGAGTTGAAACCAGATTTATTTTTCGATTTTATAAATGATAAAAATATCTTAAGGATACTTCCTACTATCTTTGAGATGAAGCCGAATGTTTTGTCTTTAACTTTTCGAATATCTTACATAACATTAATTCCATCAATATAAAAACGTATAATGCGACTGTTTACTCTCTTGTACATATTATAAGATATTATATTATGTATGACCGGTTAGGATATAGCCATATCGGTCACTGAAACAAGGTTTTACGAATATGACTGTAGATTTATCGAAATTGATTTATTTGCATTACTAGGCAAGGTTGCGGTTTTTCGGATTGTTCCGGTTTTTATGTTTAAGAGATAAGTAAAATCTCTAACAAATCGCTACGGCGTAGCAAAGGACAGGTTGTGTGTTAAAAGTAAAAACAAAATGTTAGGTGGTTTTGCACCATATGTAGCAGTCTTCTATAAAAGCCATAGTATTTTTTTGTTTGTACTACGATAGATATAGAGCGTTTACTTCGACTTAAAATGTCAATTTGTCGTTGTTCAAACGTAGACAAAGCCGAGTGATGTAGGTTAAGTTAGAATAATCTCGTTAACTGAGCACTAATTTTGCCGCAAGCGCCGGGCGAAATCTTCATTTAAATGACAGTAAAACTGAATGTAATTATTCCGTTCTGTGAGTTAGAAACTGTTTTAATGGACAGAAGAGAATGGTTGATGCGTTTAATCTTGTCAATTAACCGGGAGATTGGAAGGTGGGCCTTAACCCAGATTACAAATTGTTAGTACCTACTAAAATATATTGCTTTGTGTTAAAGATACATATATAAAACGTTTACATTTTTGCTCTTCATTAATTACATGAACGACTTTCATATAGTGGAGACCTAGATGATTTGTATCCAGACGTGTTACGAAATGTGAGAGATTGTAGTGAAAAATCATTCGGCATGTTTTGTACAGTAGGCGGATATATAGCTATGTAGTAAAGGGTAGATTCTTCAGAGAAGAAAAAGAAATATATAAGCTCTATACTTACGCGTGTGGAAAGATGCTAAAGTAATCGTTTGGTAAATGAATTGGAAATGACATGTGTGAAAAGTAGACAGAGCAACAGTCAAACGACTGCGAAACAAATAGTAAGACTTTTTACAGACACGAGGCAAATGGAGCGATTTGAAGTTTATGTAAATTCATCAATGTACAACTGATGCATAAATATTTAGTGATAAATAATAATATATAGAAATTTAGAGCAAATTATATAGAGTTTAAAAAATATATGGAAGTATATCTGAACAGAACACTACTGAACAGTTTTATAACAAACATTTTAATATCACTTGCTATAAAGGTAAAGGGAAACATTGCGAGGAAACCTGCACACCTGAGAGATGTTATAAAGTATATAATATTTTCTGAGGTGTGTGAAGTCTACCAATCCGAACATGGCCAGCGTGGTAGACTATGGACTAATTCCCTCTTTCTATGAGAGGAGACCCGGTCTAACAGTGGCCCAATAAACGGGTGGAAAAAAAAATACCTGAACACGCTTGCGGAGGTAGTGGGAATATAAGCGTGGTGGAAGACTTGCGCCTAGCGACGGCGCAGCCCAGCGACTGGGGTTTGAAGCTTCGAAGCTGTTGCATGAAGTCGCTGCACTCCATGAGCGCCACGTCCGCGAAGTGCAGGTCGCACAGGATCTGGTTCTTGAAGCGGCGAGCTCGTTTCTGTTAACAAAATCGTCTCTCTCAATTTAAACATATTCTGTTTTACAATAAATTGTCAATTCGGGTAACAAAAAAGCGACCAGTTCAAAACAAAAATTAGTAGCGTAGAACATTGAAAATAGAAAGAAAATCGATTACAGTGGTTTATTTTAAAGGCTGCGAGATAGAACACAAAGTCGACCTTTTAACGCTGTGCTTTCATGGACACATTGGTAAAATGTATTTACGATATCTGCGATTGTATTGAGGAAAACAAATACAATCGTTAAGTATTAGTTCATGCTATGTTAAACTTAATAGATTTTTTAATCAGAGCTTGTTTTGGTTATAATTTATTCTTTCTCCGCAACCGACCGATCTGGAAAATATTCATGTATGCTGCAAATCAGTGGGAATACGGGTGTTTGTCCAAAGTTTTCTATCCTCCTTCGGGCTTTCACCAGTTTCCACAAATTGTCATGTTACAAAAAGAAATGGGACACCGTCTACTTAACGTGCTCTTCGTATGCAAAAATAAAAGGTCAGTAAAAACGTACATTGTTACACAGAGAAAATTGTTCTTCTATATCCCATAATCTAGAATATTCTAGATCACATCACCGTCTTTTATTGAAACTCATTCGTCTTAATTCCATTTTTAGTAAGTTGGACAAACTTTTAAGTTACACAAAAACCAATAAGTGGAAATAACGTAATAAAAAATTTTAAACTTAAAAAAACTTTTTTTTTTAAATATGGTACTTACTATTCAAATTTGAGGTACCCATAAGTGGCCAGGAGTTCACAATTTTCAGTGCGGTCTGTGTCAGATACATATGCATGATCTCGGTTCTAGTAATCTAATATCACATTTAGTATTACAACATAATGGAATAAAAATAAAATCTTCGTATAGAATAACTTTAAAAGCGTCATAAAGTCAGTTCGTAATAATTAATCAAATAGGATACCGTGAGGAATACCAAGACAACCTTCTAATTCATATTATATTTGCCTTTGAACCTTCAGTGGAGATTAAATGAATTCCTTACAAAGAACTTGGCTCTGAAGACCTTAAATATCTAAAGTCCTTTGTTTACGTGGAGGGAATTTAATGCAGTCTTTTGAACCCAGTCGCGATGCTACAAAATGCTTTTTCCAGCGTACTTTATATGGACTATTTAGACAAAGGTGCATATATGTTAAAAGTAGCGACTTTACGATACACCTCATTTTATTTTCTTCAGTGCAATTTCGCTATAACGCGCACTTATATTATTGCTACAAGTATTGGCATTACTTATTTAAACTAAGATACCTTGCTGTGGGTTTTCCAACTCTAGTTGAACGTACTTTCGTCCCTTTATCTACCTGCATGTCCTTGGGAATTGTGATCATTGCAAAATTGTATAAAAACAGATGAATATGTGGCAATGTAGGAATGCTGAATTTAAAACCGTATTATTGCCGTATAATCAAACGTGGAAAGACTGAAGCCAGATCAAAGCGCGTCCCAATATGTTGGAAAACATTTAAGTACTGGTCAATACAAGGTTACTAAGTGTGCATTCGTATACTATAGTATAGCATAGGATATTGTTAAGCATGTTATAGTATAGTTCCGTACAAAGTAACGCACTAGAAGAGTGCCGGGAAATGTATCGCTTCACAAATTACATTTTCTGTTACTTTCCCACATTGATTGTTTTTAGAGACTTTTAATTCAAACTTCGATCAATTGTCCCCTTTTTGCAATGTACTTTTATAAAGAACTAGCTTTTGCCCGCGACTTCGTCCCGCGCATATATTATTATACATATAAACCTTCCACTCGAATCACTCTATCCATTAAAAAAACCGCATCTAAATCCGTTGCGTAGTTTTAAAGATCTAAGAATACATAGGGACATAGGGACAGCGGAAAGCAACTTGGTTTTATACTATGTAGTGATGTAAATCCATTCATTCTTTTGAGTTTTCCTGCATCTCCCGAATCCAGTAAGTAAATAAATTATGTATTATGCCTAGTTGATATATAAAATATATTTAAAATATAGAATTTTGCTCTTCAAATAATATTTTTCTTATTATATTTATGTAAGTTAAGTTTCTGATCACCACTGTATCAGCTTAATGGAATTCTTTCGAACCTCATCTCGCCTTTCCCAGTAGTGGGATGTCAAAGTTTTGCAGCCAAGTTACAAGATATATCCCTATACGTAGGACAATAACGTTACATGAACGGTGAGCCTGTCAAGTCGGTACTACATATCTACTGAAGTTTGATCGATTTGTTGAAATACATTGTCTGTCGCAGTCCTATCGCGAACGCTGACGTATCCTCAATTTTTCGGCAAGGTCGGCATATCGGTTCCAATCTAAATGAGATCGTACTGATTATATTGTCGTGTTTCGGCAAAAATCCTCTTTTACTACGCTAAGAGGACCTTGGAAAATTGAATATATTTTATTTATGACATTTAAGCGGACAAAGGTAGCTGAAGTAGCTGAAATCGGAATCTTTTCCTTAGATTTGCCGTATGGGAATAATGATCTCGAAAAGCTACAGCGCTTTCTGTGTGATCTGCGAGTAATAGAGAAGCCTTTCCGGTTGGTGACAGTAACGATTTACTATCAGGTGCTACACATGTTCACTATTTTTGACATAACATTATTTATGTATAGGCCTTAATTAGATCGCAATCTAAATGAATTGTTATAACAATAAATGAAATGAAGCAGAGATAACTCTGCCATTGAATTTAACATAATTGATTAGCTTCATCAGATCATATTCAAGTGGTTAGAGACCATGATTGTTGTAATGGAAGTCGTGGGTTCAATTCCCGCCCAGGAATACGCCCAGCCCAATACTGTTCTGTTTGGGTGTAATAATAAATATATATAAATATTATATTGTGTGTATAATATGTAAATTTATTAGCTGTCCGGTTACCATAACGCGAGCATTTAATTACCTAATTTTGAGTCAGATAGATGCGTGGGAGTAGTCCTAATTGATATTTATATTATTATAATATTATGAATATTATATTTAAATAACGCAGTAAAACATATCACTACTGATCGGAGAGGGGTAAAAATATATCGTTTATTTTGCGATAACTAACAAAACATCTCCATTGGAATACTTCTAATGCGTATTGTTAATACCCTTGTTAACATAGGATTCTTAATACGTCAACCCTCGTCGGGGTGTAAATAATTCGTTAATGTGCCGTTATGTACACACATCCTCGCGAATGTCTTGATAGAAACAAAAGATATCTTCATGTATAATAGGAGAAAATTTTACTTTTAAACGTGACCTTCATTGAGTGTATGTATATATATGTATATTATAGTGAATAAAACAATTTTAATTGAATATCATAGGTTATTCATAAATAGCTATTATTAGTTCATTTTTTAGCTATTTTAACATATTTCTATATCACTGCTTTAGATCGACTGCCTCGTTGGTCGGGCGGTTGCTAGCGCGACAGCCGATCGGGAGGTCCTGGGTTCAAATCTCGGGTTGGGTACTGTTGGATTTTTCTAATTTAGAATTTTCTAGTGGTGACTCAAAGTCTGGATATGTGCCCGCTGCTTGGCAATAAGCTCACCACTTATTCCATTGTGGGACTAAAAACGTAACTGGTGAAATTTGGGGGTGTATTATACTCCTCTGCCTACCTCTTAGAGGATTACAGGCGTCATGTTACGTACTGCTTTAGATGTTAGTGGCAACTATGCTGTATTTACATTTGTCTGTGTCACAATAATTTATGTATTAAAAGTTTTAAGTTTCCCAAAAACAAATAAACAAATTTTGATATTCGTTTTTAACCTATAACCACGAACTTCTTCTGAGATTTAATATTAGCAATTCTATTTGGTCGCATAATTTTCCCCTATTTATACCGTCGAGCAATACTTGCTTACCATGTTTTAAACAGGACGCTCCAACTTATTGTACGCGTAGCAAGGCTATTGTGAGTTTGTGAGTCTTGTCATATAGGTAGTAGGCTTGTGTGCTGTTCGACGGCGAATACAAACTTTCGTGGGCCGCAATAACCATTTAGTGCCGCACAACTGGCATATCGGTTCGATACTTCTTCGGCATGATATAAGGGAAAATGCCATGAAACCGAAAATATTTTCGTACATTAATCTTTCCCCTAGTGATTTGTGTTATGGTTTTTTGTAAAACGTTTCGATATCATTTCGGTAAGAGTCAAACAAATTGATCTGGTGATTGTAAGAATATTGTTACATGAGAATATTTAAAGCGTTTTCAGTTATTTGCGTTATCGGGTAAAAAACGAGCCTTCCCCGGATATTAAGTGCGATGTTGAACGTCAACATTTCTGACTACCAGATACATTATTGACAGATAACGGTAGCCCTAGCACGAACCTCTAGCGACGAAGTATTCGTACGGTAAATGGTAAAAAATTGTATGAAAAATTTACAG
>DWDX01003515.1:0-13006 GCA_018245675.1 Agara michaeli | reverse complement strand
GCGGGCATCGTGGCGTCGCCGGCGTCCCCGCTGGCGCCGTCTCCACTGGCGCCCGTCGCCTCGCCACATCCGCCACCCACCTCGCCTTTCACCGCCTGGCCCGCCTCGCCTTCGCTGCCGCGCCCGTCGCCCGGACACCACCCCTCGCCACGACACCACCTCGACCACAAGGGTACGTAGACAGCAAAGCTGTCAACAGAACCTCGTTTACACCTCGCACACTTCAATTTTGATTTAAATACGTAAAGATTTCTTGACATTACTGTCGCTTTATGTTTGCTTTTTTTTTACGATAGAAGATAATCCGTTTAAATGTTGTTACGATTGGATTTCTCGTATACAGGTCCGACGGCAAGTTCGTCGACAGCATCGGGCGGGCGCAGCGGGGCGGGGGGACGCGCGTGGGCGGGCGCGGCGGCCACCCCACTGAGCGTGAGCAAGCTGGAGGCGCTGTGCGCGGCAAGCGAGCCGCCGCCGGGTGCGCCGCCCGGGCCCGCGCTGGCGCCGCTACAGCGCTTCCTCTCCTGCGTCTACATGAAGCGCACGTTGCAACGCTTTGTGCAGTCCGAAGAATACGTACGTATGCCGAGATAGGCGACAATGTTATGCGCAACACTCACGCAAATCTTCTTAATGTGAATAATCACCTTAGTTAACATTTTGAAATTATTACTGATTTGTATGTATATTAAATTTGTAACATGTAATAATTTTATATAGACCGGTACCATATATTTCTTACCGTGAAATTTTTCTTCAGTTGACGTTGGTATCAGTGGAAACGATGAGTTTGACATTCCGCTGCGACAGCGCGGGCCTGGCGGCTCGGGTCTCGCTGCATCCTCAACACATGCAGTCTCTGCACTTGCAACTCACGCCGCTGCCCGACCACAAGGAAACGTGGCCGGCTGACGATTTACAGGTCACTCTCATTTTGACGATTGCTTTATAACTATCTATATTAACGTGTAAATTTGATTTAACACAAACATATGTGGATAGAATGTGATGTGAATGTGCGTCGCCGTGTCGCGCAGGTGATGGAGAAGTTCTTCGAGCAGCGCGTGGCGATCGCGCCGTACCGCGCGACGGCCCTGCAGGGCTGGGGCCGCGCGTGGGGCGCTCCGGCGGCCGCGCTGCCGTCGCTGGTGGCGCTCATGCGCGCCGACCTGCAGCCCGTGCAGCCCGCGCTGTGGACGCTGCAGTGGGCGCTGCGCATCCCGCCCGCCGGCCCGCAGATCGTGCCCGCCGGCCAGCCCGCCGTCTTGCTCGCCAAACACAAAATATTGTTCTTTGTAACTATAGCTTTTTTCTATATTATGACATTAAGGTAGCATTAATTTCAGGTTTACTTTCTAATTGTGAATAAATCCGTAAAAGGTGAAGGGTGATTATCATCAGATAACACACATAATTAGAAAATGTACATCTAAGTGTTACTGTGTATGTCGGACTAGTTGAAATGATATTTAATAAACATTAACATTTCCAGATCTGTCTCACTCGCGGCGAAACACAATTGGTACTTCCTTTGGTATACGACATGCAGTCCAATGTCATGCAGATAGCGGAAAGGCGCGATGCACAACATCCTCATCTTATTGCTGTCAATTTACATCTTAAAAGGTATGTTCATTCGGTCTTTAACAGATTCATTGCAACAATTGTTCTTTTAATTGAACCGTCTCACTGACCTATTTAAAAATAGTTATGAACCTATTAAGACAAACAATTATAGGTACAGTATGTACTTATGTAATCAGGAAAGTATGTATCAATTGAGGATTTAGGCAAGGATGTGAACTCACAAATCTGCCGAGCATTGTATTTGTAACTGATGGTTATGCGACTACACGTTCAGGTTCGCGGAGTTCAACCAGTCGCACGGCGAATGCATCCTGTGGCCGGGCGTGCGCGACCTGCTTATCAACTTCACGCTGCCGCAGGACGCGCCGCCGCCCGCCGCGCCCCCGCCGCCTTAGGCCACGCCCGCCCCGGGCCGCATTGATCCTCATATGTACATATTATCGTTCCGATTGCTGTCTTGATCGTCTGTGGCGCGTCACCGATGACCGAACGTGCCCGATGCATCACCCACGATCGGTTGAATGGTTCTCTTTAGTTGTAGAAAATACAATCTGTGGTGAACTGTAATTTAAATAAATTCAGTATACATAGTATAGAATAGGTATATGTAATTTCACAATTACACTGAAAATGTTAACCTATCCCATCTAGACCTTTCGAAGGGTTATATAAGAATTTACGGTTCTCAATTACTTTCCGAATGATTTTGAAATCTAATCTATATTATCTTGAAGCTAAATATACAGTAAATAAATATATTGTATACCCTAGTAAGATACTTGAAACGTTAATATATATTTTCGCTACTATAAGGTAGAAAACTGTTTACGTTACTATCGAAAAGAGGTGACGGGGGAAAGGGGATGCCCTACCGTCGCCCACGTGCACATTGATCATTAATTATTATTGTAATATTTTTTCTAAGTTCACAATTTTGAGTACCTAATTTTCACTTACCATCAGGTGAGCTCGTAGTCAAACGCAAGCCAGTACACTAAAAAATCGTAATCAATTTAGATCTTAATTCTGTGACTGATTCCCTAGCAACAACAGAGTAACTGAATTTGATAATATGATCAACAAATTGTGTTCGAATTTTGTATAAAGTAGAAGTCGGTTATGTAAATCTAGCACGTACACCATGTACACGACCAGCTTGTAGCGCGTGGTTACGAGTGCGGCAGGCGTCACACTGTGGCACGAAATCATATTCTTCCCAGGCGTATACACTCGCGGGCGTGAAAGAGCTTTCACTCTGTATTCGATACAGGTATTTTTTGAACCGCTAAAATCTACGCTATAAAGAATGTTTACATGGTTGAACTGATTGCCTTTCATATACTGTCTGTTGTTTGTATCATGATAACAACTATTCTTTTTTAATAACAAGTATTGAAGTCACTTACAGAAGCATATTTATTCCTTTTAACAATCTTAACTCAATATACATGTTTGTAAGTAGATCATTTGGGTACTGGGAACGTGTTAGGTTTACATAATCTTACTATCGTAATAATGTGTTGTAATTAATTATATTTATTCTTTATTATTGTAGGTACTTACGACATAATATGTTTATAACATAATTATATTATAATGTATGTAACATAATGTGATTAAAAAGCACTGTCTTTTAACCTGGCACCAGGATTCGTTGTGAATGTTCACCCATATTATTAAATATAAATAACGTAGTATGATGATAAACTATATATGAGTAAGTTACATTAAATTGATTTTTTACATCTAATGTTTTGTTTCATTTGATATGGTATAAACTCAAAACAACGGATATTTAAAGCTACCGAAGATTTGTTACTAATATACCATTTTATCTATGGGCTATACTTTTGCCAGAAAAATTGGTAATGCAACATAGTCTATACCATAGATAAGTGAAAGGTAATATATAAGATCTATGCATTTGATTTTAGTGACAGATTTATTAACATGTTAAATTTCGTGTTCGTATAAAAACAGCATTTACCTTTCTCATATTTCTAAAAAATTACTCAACAATAAAAACACATACCTAAAAATTTTTCCAATCGAAATTGGTGATATCAAGAATATGGCAGCAAGCCCAGTTAGACATATAAATTCCGTGGACACAATATTAACTTATGACAACAAAGATCTGGTAAATGTTCTTACAAATCACTGTATATATTGTCTACAGGCTTAAAATGCTAATGTAACGAATAAAGACGAAAGATAGTTCTTATTGAACAATTTAGATAATTTTTATTTATTTATTTGAACTTCATTGTTTAACCTGTAGCTAGGTTTAACAAGTGCGGACTTAATGCCTAGAGGCATTCTGTACCAGTGAACCCAGGATCATGGTGGGATTATATAGTAGGTGCTAATAATAATAACAAAGTAATAGATAAGCTGATATTCTATTCAAATATTAGTTAGTGCATAATTTCATTGATAGAAACCCTTTATAACATCGGAGATGTCCGGTGATCTTACGCCGACTGTATAAGCGACTGTGACAAGACTATTAACTTGTCACTAAAATTAAAAACGGCTCATTGACGTCAGCAAAGTCAATGGTCGGTGGTGGTGTCGACGAGCCACATCCCGGGCATGGACAACGCGGCGGGCGGCGGGACGCGCTCGCAGGTGCAGGGCCGGCGCGGGTTACGCTGCGGCGCGCTGGCACTCGGCGCCTTGCTCGCCATGCACTGCCGAGTCGTGGCGTCCGCGCTCACTGGCGGCTTTTGTTAGTGCATACTAAATCTCACATTTCATGTTGTATCCTGACATTCTCACATCCACACTGAAAACGTCTGTTATACTACCACCTGTAGCCTGAGAGAAATCTATGTTCAGTAGCGGACGTAATATGTGTAGGTGCATTGTATTTAAATATAAATTGTTGCTACTACAAATTTTAAATCTATTATATATAAACCTTTAATTTTTATCATTTTAGTTCTTTTCTTAATATTTCTGACGATTGCTGTGGCTTCACTTGCTAATCCATTACGGCACTTTGAAGTGTATCTCGGTGAGTGGAGTATTAGCGGCCCAGGAAGAGCATTTCGTATAATACCAGTTCTTGATGGTGAGAAAAGATGCGTATATTCTTGTGTTATACATATTAAAAAACATGTGCGGGTCGTAAACAAACAACTCTATCGTTTATTTCAGGTATTGGTTTCGCAATTGGCATAAATGCTTTGGTGCGAGCAATTAATTGTTGCACCATTGCATCTATATCAGCCATTTATGTAAAACACTCGGTCGCCGATAGTAGGCTACCATTTACATATTGTAGAGATTTCGAATTAAAGCCATATGATCCTATCCTTAAGGATTCCAGACGTTTTATGCTGAAAGAGGTAAATTTGAAGAATGATAATAGTAAGTAGAATTACATTTACTGTAATGATATGCTCGAAGCATTGGCACATTCAAAACGTGGAAATGTTTCGCGAAGAACAATATGTACAGGTACGTCGCACGCAATGCTCAGTCGCGGGAATACTTCAAATAAGACTTGCGAGATAGATGTTAATAAACTCCAACCAGTTAATCGAATATAATATTGATTAATAATAACAATAAGGATTTGTATGTCTTACAGTCTAGGTTCTCTTTGGCAACTGGCGATCTTTACGAATATGATGAGGAAGCGGAACAAAATACTGTGGGCGTGTTTGATTACGCATGGCGGAATGCTTCACGGTTTGGGTGGATATAATGGAATTTCTAAATTATGTGTAAATAAGAAAATGAATGTTCGTTATTTGTTAACTGTTTACTTTTTCCAGCCTAATGAGAAACGAAAGCGGTCCATATCAAATAGAGATGTGCAACGAGAAATACAATACCGATTACCCTGCATTGTATAGTACTCCTGCATATAATTTTTTCTAGTGCGTATTAACATTAGAAAATATAAAGTATTAGAGTTTTTTTATTAAATACGTTTTATTATATTCTGAAATTTATGTTTCTACCATAGCGTTGAAGTGGTTTCCTTTCGTTCAGATTTTAACTTTGGACAGTTCAATATTCCTTTAATTCTAAATCTTATTATGGTTTGGATTGTATTGTGGATCTTGATGGTCGCGGAACGGTTGATGCACGGCCGAGTAAGTATTTAAAAAGATATTTTAAATTTCGTATACTATCAAATAACTCACGTACTCTAGAATTGTACTCTAAAATTGTCTACCATGCAACCTTAGAAATAATTAAGTATGTGTATAATAAATTATAAAACCCCAATACGAAAGTGTTTAGCCTATAAACCCACTTTTAGATTGTGTATGCACCTAAATATTATTTTTATTTATTTAGTCTTTTCATTTCTATAAATCAAATCTTTCAGCTAATCTGGAACAATATGTATAGTTGGTTTGTGGCAATTCCATGGATATGGGTGTCCGTGTTGCTGATTACGGCATTTTTTAATTTAACTACGAAATCAAGGCCCATGATTACTTTATTTCGGATGGGAACAAAGGAAGTTCTTTCTGTACGTAGGTATTTTGACAGCAATAGATGCTATTGAAATGTTTGATTTTTAATATCTATAGAACATGATTCCAGGGCTTAGCGGATGCTTTTGAGGTGGCTCTTTACATACATTCGGCAGGTGTAGGTACAGAAATAATACATGGAAAGGGTCTTAACCATTACGGTAATCGTTTTTAAATGTAAAATTGAATGTATGCATTGCGAATGAAATATTTACTGAGTATTTTAATAGCCGCTGGTCATATCGATCCGGATCTCAACAAAGAGAACGTGTGGCACTCCGGCTTGATTTTACTGATGACGGTGTTGCATTCGTCGGGAGCCGCCGTCTGTGCGCTCATCGATTGCTTACAGCCAAGTGTTAAAGCTCATTACAACATGCAAGAAAGTAAGATTTTTTTCCGTTTAAGTTTCGTTCTGTATCTACACAATAACTAACATGCCTGTAAATAATTTTGAAAGATCCTATGTTGCACCTCGGTTGGCCTGTATTAACTACACGTTTTCACCTTTAGGTACTGTGTGGATCATACCCATGTATTCTAAATGTGCTTTAGTTGGTAACTACTCGCATCTTGCGTAAGTTTTTTCCATTTCATTATCTATTTAATTTCAGATATCTTAAATACATATTTGAAACTCACAGTTCTAATATAAAATAATTATTTTCCAGGTCAACATTAATTTTTGGTGGATTAATGTTTTCGTATATGACTGTGGCGTTTGTGTTACTGAAAACAGCTCTGCACACAATTTTCGAATACAGGGTGAAATTAGTGTTAGTACATAAAGACTTCTTAGTAGTTATGTTAAGTTTGTATAAGTATAATTACATTAGTTAACAGTTTTGCAGAACAGTTCGTTGTTGCTGGAGTAATCTTGAGCTGCATGGCTTTAAGCTTTTTGAGTGCAACTGATGTAAGAATATTTTAATACCTGCATTCCTACATATACGAAAGTGAAAAACAGAAGTTGATACATTTTATGGATATTAACAGGGCGGTATTGCTTTACTGGAGAGCGTGGACGCAATAATGTCAGGCGTAACGATGCCTTTCGTATGCTTATTGGAGATGACCGCCATTTTGTACCTATATCGAGGGCACGACTTCATGTCAGATATGAACGTGGCCACCGAAGACAACACTTGTGCTACAAGAATGAATCTGCAGTGGCAAATTATGCCCGTCATAACGCTGGTACGTCGAATCGCATTCGTCATATAAACATGAAAATGATCGTTTTGGATTTTTTTTTCTTTTTTACGCTCACATTAGAGCGAGTTATAGTTACCCAACCGTCTGTAAGAGGGTCCCATTAACATCCATATACATACTACTGAATACATGTCCCATTTTTTATTGTATATCCTCGAACATTAAAATTGTTGAAACGTTCGACGGTAGGCACTAAACGATGAGACGGTGCACAGGCGCTGGCGGTGACGAAGGCGACGTCGCTGGCGAGCTCCGAGCTGCCGGCGCGCGCGCTGGCGTGCGCGAGCGCGGCGCTGGTGGCGGCCGCGCTGGCAGTGCCGCTGCGCACCACGTGCACGGCCGCTGCGCTGCTGCGACGCAACCGACGCGCCGCCAGCGCCGTCTGACCGCTGCCTGGCCTCGTTACTGCGACTCCATTTCGCAACCTTACTTTTATATAGATTTGAATGCAAGGACTGGTTTTGCTAATTTGGAATTTCGTGTATAAAACTAACATGTTGAATTAAGTAAGCTATCGGGATATGATTTCAATAAAACTGCCAGATTTCGATTAAAAATAAACGTTTATTTTTTCAATCATTAAAATATTTATAAATATAGATCTTTGTACAATGCATTAACTTGCATACACATGACAATATCGATGCTTAGGTAGCCTTTGAGCCTTCATCGATAGTTGAACGAAGATTTCGAGTCGTTTAGTTCGTTACAAGAGTGGTAGCAAACGCCTATGTACATAACGGACGCAAAGTATACTAACGGGCCGACGGACATTCAACTGATCGAATTTACAAAAAGCGACAAGGCAATTAGGAACGCTCTAATCAATACCAGACGGATAAGGTAGGTTATCAAGTACCAACACTGCTCTAACCTATTTCACGATTAAATTAAAATATCACAATATGTACATATTACTCCAGACTATCAATAATATTAATATTTCTATGTGACACCGAGTTAAAATTCGTCCAATTCATTTCGACGAATATATTACACAGATCCCAAAACTAGCTACATGGATACAGCCGCCGTAATAGTGGAGATAATTACAAGTTACATACTTTAAAATCGACACAATATTGCAATTCACACAGACGAATAATTCACATTATTACATAAATAGTAGTCATTTTTGGCTTGTCGCAGCGGACTTGCGGTGGCAAGTCATAGGGATTCGAGTTTGTTGTATAAATCAATATCATTAAATTAACAACCTATAAATCAATCTCAATACATTACATCTTTACATTTCGCAATAATACTTTCCAATAATTTATTGAACCCGTGCGATTCTTTTCCACTTTAAGGCACATTCATCTAATGACTACGGATCGGCCTCGCCCAATATTATATTCGTGCAGAAATAAATTAAATTTAGTTGCCGCACCCCCGCATCGTAATAATAAATCACGTTTACAAAATAGCACTGGTTCACTAAAATATAAGCAAAATTCACAAAACTTTCGTACCACACACGCGTCCCGATCACATATTCACAAGTGACGTTCCGTTCCGTAGCACAAGGGGTTCGCGTTAAGTTACACTTTGGTGGATTGCGGTGTCGCCGGCGGTCAGGCGAGCGCGGCCGTGCGCCGTCAGAAGCGGCGCAGCGCGGCGCCGGCGCCGGCCGCCTTGCGCGTGGGCTGCACCGACAGCGGCGCCACCAGCACGTCGCCGCCCGCCGCGCCGCCCGCGCCCCCCGCTCCGCCCGAGGCACCCATCTCCTGCGCAAGCACGTTACGGTCGCATCACAACCATACGTTACAGATTTACAACTAACTACAAGGTGTCGGCATCTAAGTTCTTCGAGCCGTATCACATACACATTCTAAAACCATAACATCTTCCAGAGAATTGCAGAAACTCAATTTGGACAAACCCACATAGAGATTATAAACTTACGTTAATATTATTACAACTGGCGAGCCTCATCTGAGCGAGTTGCGAGGCGGGCGTCAGGTTGGAAGTGGAGCCGAACGGAGAGATCATGGAGGACATGGCGCGCTTCAGCTTCGACGGAGTTTTGTTGAACGAGAACGCTCGGCCCACCTGCACACACACAATACTACGATTGAAACCACAGAAACGAATACGTTAATGAGATTATACAAGCGAAATGACCACCACCAACCCCACCCTGGGTACCAGTGAATGATCCTCAAAAAACGACAAAAGTAGCATCACCTCGACAAAACATTTAACTGTGTACTAAATGCATACTTGTAATAATAACATCAACTCACTTATATACAAACGCAAAATATATATGTTAAGCGACCTCAAGAATTATGCAGACACCACAATCGATTCGAACCATTTCAACCGAGCACCTCAAAAATGTAACTCGTACTTCAAACATAATTCATTCATTTGGAATACTCTCCAAATGTTACACTCATATATTATTTATGTCTCTTTAATCTTTAATGTGTTAAGTGTTAGTAAAAAAAATGACGCTTTACTTTGTTAAAGATATTAAATCACAAATAACTTAAATTGCAAATTGCGACAGGTTAACTAACACCACAACATACATACAATAAAATTAATAAATGTGGTAGTTACAGATGTAGTTAAATGGACCTCAATCTTTATCATTTCTCAATTAGAGGCAACTTCATAAGAAAAAATCGAGAACTATGGGACAAAAATTCTACTGCCAATATTTGTTGAAAACCCAATAGTCATCATATTGATATTTTGGCATTTTATAACTGAGTAATCTACGGGATATCATTAAAAAAAAACGAAGTTAAAAAATCAAATTACACACATGAGAGCCGACATTACAAATGCTACAAATATAACAATACGATGTCATCATACAAAACAAACACATTCATGGAATAAAATGAAGGCATCGTATGCACTAGGAGATGATAGTGATTTTTGATCTGGACAAACACTAGATAGCAGTTCGGCGACTGTTACAAGCGGTGCGACGTGTGAACGAGGGGCGGGTGAGACAGGTGATAGCGCGGGTGAGGGCGAGGTGAGGCAGACCTGTGCGAGTAAGTGAGCGCGCAATACCCATGTGTCTAGCAGGCCGACGCCCGGCTCGGCGCGCAGCCACCCGCCCAGCCCCGCCATCGCCTCCAGCTACAACACAGCGTGCCGCCACTATCTCGCCGCGCACACTACAGACTCGCGCGCGACCACATTTACATTGCGCTCTTTATGCCGAAAAGTGCATCATCGTAAAATTTACATCCTAAATTTTGGTTTTATCGAAATCCCGTTTTAAATAATTCCGCATTGTTATAACTATTGTATGTTTTATTGCCGGTTCGATTAGAGTACGGTTACTAAAAATACCTAGCAGTGCATTTCAAACGTGATCACGCACCGACTTTGTGCAACTGAACCCTAAGGGCCTCCGCCCGCGTCGTTGTCTAAGTTCGATAATAATTTCGCCGATTTCAATCACCGACTTTGTGACCGACCGACGCACAACGCGTCCGCTGCTTTGTCGGTGACCACCAAGGCTTCCGTCTTTTGCTATCAGGTGTATGAGGCCGACTACAGGTGTGTAGGGTGCATTAGCGCATCCGTTTCCGAACGTTCCATTTGCCATTGATGCAATCGGATCGGGCGGGGAATACCTCGATTTCGGTTTGAACCGACTTTTCCCAGAACGTGTGCGTCTGAATATTGCAATCTGTATGTTACATTTCCGACAAAAAATCGAATACCAGTTTTCGGACGTGGGCAGAGACCCTAAGTACGTAGAGATACCTGTTGTGTTATCAGCGTACTATGTGAATGGTCTAATATTAATACGACACTGTTTCAAGTCTGTAGTCTGCGCAGAAACTTATCAAATATACAAAAGGCACAAATTTAATAAAAAGTATTTAAATAAAAAAAATGTCGTTAATTTACTTTGGCCGCAATTATTACGAAATTATGAAGCATTGGATTACCTATCGTAAATTCACAATCATTATCATCGTCAACCCTTTTGTCGTCCCACTGTCGGACTCGGGGCTCATCACAATATGAGAAGGTTTATGGCCATAGTTTGCCATATTGGCCAAGTACAGTACAGTAACAGTACACTTTTAAACTCCTCAGAGAACATCTCGGACAACTCTAAGGTGATCTTTAACCACAGACCTATGACACAATTATGTATAAGTATAGCAACAAAAGTATTTGTACATTAATGTTAGAATTAAGCGTTCCCATAATTTTTTATTTAAATGATATTTAATGTTTTGCTGAAATGAGAGAATTTTTTAAAATGTCAACTGATCTATTTAATGCAAGTGTATACTAAAAGCGCCATTACAAGATTTATTGTCATGCCTTAGATACATAAATAATACAATATTGATATTTTAAATATACTATTTAATAATAACATAATGACCCGAATACGTTATATTATTACACATCCAGCTTCACAAATGCAAGCTAAGCTACGTATATACGAAATCATGCTAATTTAAATATACATTGCTCATTTAATGTACATTCTAATCTATTTACAAGCCGATTTACATGTGATGCATCAACAGGATCGACCTACCTTAATCCTCGTGCGTGCGGCGAATTTTGAGACCTTCGAGAGTGTACTCAGAGTGAAGTCACTCGTGTCGATGTCCAGCTGATGAGAGTCCAAGCTCGTCAGGAACTTGTCCTATACACAAGAAGGGAACGTTATGTGGGACGTGGCTTTGAGCAGTGTTCAGACCCAAATTAAATGACCCTAAGAAATGGTATGGAACTTTTTGATTAGTATTTATGTTCAAATATATATTTAATTTTTTTTCGTACAGAATCCTATAGTCAAGACCTAATTGTCCAATTGAGTGTCAAATATTTTTTTGGATTGTGTAATCAGATTCGTTGCGGCAATCCTATGCTGGCCACAATACAGCAGTACCTCATGACAGATTTAACAGTCACTTACCGCATCAGCTTTACAAACAGTGTTAGCCATCTGTCGGCACAACTGTCGCAGGAAATGCGATTTGTCCACTGTTTCATCGGAGATCATGAACGAATACAATTTCTCCTTTAACTCTTGATTACTTCGACACATCAAGGCGAATACATTGTGACATTCTGAAAAACAAAAACAGAAAAGAAACCGTAATGAACATCATTTAGTACCGAAACGTGTTAAGTAATTTCACATTTTGTTTTCGACGAAAGCCTCAATAAAAAATCATTTATTCGGTTTAAAGAAGGTTACCTTCAGTTTCCCTTATGTCGACGACGCGCTTCACGGTGCTGAGCGGCATGAGCGATATGTGCCGGTAGGGTTTGCTGGACCCTATCCGCATCGTGCCGGTGCCGTTTGTGGGACTTTTACTATTGAATGCCTGCAACCAGTATACTTTTTACATTGAGAAAGCAGACAACGAGCAGGCAGCGATCACGAGTGGCACAGTGTTACGAGTTTGTAGGAAAAATGGCTGTGACTAACCGCAACAACCAGGGCCATGTACATACATATCAGAGAGCAATTTTCCTTTATACTAATATAATATCACTCACTTTAGATCTTTTCTTGCACACCTCCATAGTGTCCGTGAAGAGGAATAGTACAAGATGGTCTCCTCTGCCTGAGAGCTCCTTGGAAAGTTCAACGACTTCGCAGCGAGACACGAAAGATCGATGCGAGGAAACAAGATGCGCCTGTAATGCAATCTATTTTTCAGTTCACTGCCTCCTAATAATGCTCCATATTTCCT
>DWDX01003514.1:0-13008 GCA_018245675.1 Agara michaeli | reverse complement strand
TGCGAATGTCAATAGCACTTGTCAGTGGGTGACGTTGTCGCACGCGATTGGTTGTTTCGAGAGCTCGGAGAGTACGAGATTCAAAATTTGACATTCGAGACGTCAATACCATAGCAACTCACATTCGCTTCTCGCCGTAAATATATTTGTCACTCACTCTCACTCAGCACACTGAAGTCTTGTGTCATGACATTTGAAATTTGACGTAACGACAATACACCCCTCACATACTCAGTTACGCGCTACAACTATAGTTGCAAAACAACTATAGTTTAATTTCATATCACGTTACCGTTATTTTCATCATCGTTAATTAATTTAAATGTATTTGTCGCTATTAACATTCATAAATGAAATGTTTTCCACGCAGACGGATATCGCAGAGCTGAGTAAGGTAAATATTAGTAGTTCGTAGCCCCCGTGTAGCTTAGTACGTTCATATCGAGCACCTTCCATTATAGTTACTAGATTGAGTGTCTTTTCTTTTATTTGTATTATTTTGTATTGTTTATGTTATATATTGCGTATTATACAGTCATACGATACACATTTCATTGCATTTTAAAAATGGAATAAAAATGTACAATATTTTAGAGAATGCTCTGTGCCTTTGAATATATACATATATTGCTATATATTAACGATGAAATATCGTTCTCTAGCCAAGGAAGAAGTCGAAAATCGAGTACCCATCGACATCTGCTAAAAACAGCGGAGCTGGCAGATCGAACACTAGGGTGGGGTGATGTTCTCCTTGGTTACGGTGAGCCCCGGGTGCGGTAAGGAGTGCAAAGGACGGAGATATACCACCTAACAACTCCATATTACATACATACGATATCCATGTCAAATTGTAAGTCATTTACTTCGCATGAATTTTACTCTAAGGTGGATATATTATGATTTTTTTCATTTGCGCCACGGCGACAGCGCTAACTTGCAACAATGATTATTTAAATGCATTCAGAAAAGTAACGACTATATGATGTAAAGAATGAGCGTTTCATTTTAATGCCGAAACAACTGTAAGAGACCTTCGCACTGTATACTACACCCGTGGCGTATACTTGTAATTTTAAATCATCTTCTATATATACCATATTTAATAAAGTTGTATAAATTGTAAAGAGAGTATGTGGCACATGGTACTGTTTTTTTATATGCGTTTATTTCACGTTAAATAGTACATAGTGATATTGATTCGTTATAAATATTTTACATACTTTGATGCGTTGCTATGCTTTTTATTCGTATTCATTTTAGCATAATATCGTATTGCAACCCTGCTTATTTTTAAGCTATTCCAAATATGCCACAATGCTTCTAGTGATAGTGATAGTTCTGTTTCTGTTTATTTGAAATAATGTTCAGATGTCTGTTTGTTTAAAATCAAAATTAATAATTGTCGGAAAAAATATTTTCCGTTTTATTTATATATTTATGTACTCCTTTCGTAATATCGATTTCGATTATGGAACCGTTTTGAAAGGACTCACAAAATTGAACGATTCAACTGAAAGTGTCTGCTTGCTCGGTAATTTGGTCCCCTTAATAATAATGTAGGTGTATATGTTGTTACTCTTGTAATGGAACTGCACTATGCCTTTTTAGATCATCCTAATCGCAATGACTCATTAGGCGATCTCTTAAAAGTATTACAGAACTACAGAAATAACGGACAGATATTGTAATAGTGTCACACTATGATTGTATAGATAATAAATAAGTCTTCTATTGTAACGACAGTACATCGCTGAAAGCGAACATTCAAAATTGTCGACAGTTCGCGGCGGACATGTTCAACGGTCCCATACGAGTGTTCGCGGGCGGCGACCATAGCTTCCTGGTGGTGAACGCGGACAAAGCGCTGACGGCCGACTTTCGTGTGCCCGACTGCAGGAAGCAGATACTCACATTGAACCTCGCCAAGCTGGCGGCGTGCGAAATGTTCAAAGATGTCGACGTGGTTAATCAGGTAAGAGAAATCTTCCAAAAGTTCCACTTACAATATCGATAATTTTACAACTAACTTTTGTACATTTATAATTTTTTTTATAAAATTATCGAATTACCTGTACTATTTCTTTGGCATTTATACATGCGTGCTTTAAACTGTATCAATAAAATTTAACGAGGAAAATCAACATTATTACGAACCAACTGTGTGAATCGTTGTATAGCGTGATTCATTTCAAGGAGATGCATGTACTCACTACCAACTAATAACTAATAAAAATAATTTACAACAGCTTCCTTCTAAGGCATATAAAATTAGACATTTGTATTGCATATATCATTAAAAAATCAACTTTAATTCATATTTGTAAACATACATTTCAAGACAGGAGATGCAAGTTCACCCCTTTGCGCTCCCGCCGACACCCATATTCACACTGAACACTTATATTTAGAGATCAAATTAATGGCCAAATATGCTTTACCTTCTTTACTTTTGATTCATATAGTTTCCATGGACGCTGTGACTAGAGATTTATGGTATGATTGATGGTGTTTTGTGATAATCTAACAGGAGCTATTGGCGTATATAGAAACAGTGTTCGGATCACTGGCGTGCGTCAACGGATCGTTCCTGCTGGCTAACGACGGTCACTTCGGATGCAGCACCAAGATGCCGGGCGTTGACCTGAAGAAGGCAGAGGAGGCTTTCACTATGATTAGCCGATTTGAAAACACCACCATAAAGGATTTAGTAAGCATTGAGAGTAATCGTTTTTGTAAAAAAAAAAAAAAAAGAGGAATTGGAAACGCAACTAATTGTGTAACTAAATGTTGTATTTTTCTTTAGTCATTTCATGATATTTGTTACTGAACAGCACCTGATGAATGTTGCTTGTTATTATTAATCACATTAAATCAACAGGTTTATTTTAAACATATAAATCCAGACAAAATATAATAATATCATGTCATACCATATTTTATTAAGTTACTCTACATGTTTTGCTATAATTTATTCGTGTGTAATTTGTCATTGGGTAACGTCATTTTGTTGTTACAGATATTTTGGCACTTATCGGAACATATAATAAATAAAATGAAAGTGTCACCGCCCGACTCGGAGGCTTTAAGAATGTTCCTTATCTTGCCACTTTATCATGAAATGAGGAATCCACGAAGGCATACAGAATTGCAGGTAACAATATTTTATTATCTACAAAAATCCATTTTTATCTAATATCGATCTATTTAAAATTGTAAGACCCGAATAGCTTATAAGGTTTTTTCTTAATTCCAGTATTCGTGTTCATGGTTATGAACAGAAGGATTAAAATAGGTCACAGGTTAAATACATTGTCCTCTCATATCCATGAAGTTTCCAGAAAGTGCTGACAATTCTGTTCTAGCTTGAGTTTAAAGCAACATATTTGTAGGATTTCTGCTTACACAAAGATTACTTACTATACAATGGCAACTTATTATTTTGGCAGAATTCTATAATCGTTTCAAATCACGTGACCTACAACTTTCAGTTGCAATTATTTATTTATTCGAATTGAGATACGGACATGAATTATAAAACCCTATTCTATAATATGAAAAATAAGTATGACTACTATAAATATAATATAATTATTATAATTTTGTGTGCAGGGTCCTTTCGCGGAGGCGTACAACAAGCTATCGCCGCAGGCCCAGCGCATCGTGACGCTATGGTGGAACGCGCAGACCACCGACTACTTCGAGATGCTGGTGGACATCTTCAAGAGCGTCATCGTGTACGAGCTCATGCAGCCCACCGTTAGAGCCAACAAGGTGTGTGCAATCGTACTGGCGATTTTTTTTCTATATATTTAAACAAAGCAAATAGACCTACGGCCCATTTGATAGGAAGCGGTCTCTGTAGTTGCCAATGATGTTACCGGCTATGAACGAGAGCTCCTTTCACGTCTTTCTTGAACAGCTCCATGCCATAGCGTTCCGGTAGTACCTCAGATTGAAGTCCATTCTGTATGTGTAACGTACGCGCCTGGATACACGTGCGTGTGAACCGAACTGGGGAATTGATACAATCAATTTATTTCCTATTCAGAAATTTGCTCATGATGAGTTAATGATATCTGGATTAAAGAATAGTAACAAATTTTACTGATTAAAGAAACTCAAATTTTTAGTTAAATCATAATATAGTCAAAAACCTATAGCACATTGTTTTGTAAGGGCTACAGTTTTATATATATTTTTGAATAAGTAATTACAACATTTAATCAGGGTCATGTGTAATAGCCGCTGACTTGTGTGCTGAAAAAATATATTGCATATAATTTTAATGGGTCAATATGGCAGAGTAAAATAAAGAGTACAGAAGTGTCAACGACTAAATACAATTAAATGTCAATTTATGAAATAGAATAGTAGTCATATGTTCAATATCTTGTATTAATAATTTCAGAAAATATACTTCACACACAGCATAATTCAGATACTAAATACTTTATCGTCGTTAAATAAAATTAATTTTGAGAATCCAAAGAAACCGAAAATACCTGCAGAATGTTTCTATATAGAAGATTTATCCAATCACTTAGATATAGCAAGTGATTATATAAATTGGCTCTCCGATAGAAATGTAAGTATCAACTTGTTTTCCGACATGTTATTACATTTGATTAATTTCATTGACTGGACTATCATCAGTTACTAAAATACAAACAAACACATAAAATATTTCCTAGTTATCTTCATTACAATTTAAGTCTCATGTTGTAGAAACTTGATTCTAAAGTGAAAAGAGCATATCTATTGAAACAAAAATAATGCATTCTATTAATTTTCAGTCATCTCAACCTCACATGTGCAGCTATGCATTCCTGTTTGACGTGCAATGCAAGTCGTTGCTATTGAAAATTGACCAGCAGTTGCAAATGCAAATGGCCATTAATAGGGCGGCCACGCAGATGTTCACGAGGATCCTGATGGATCCCACGTACGAGTGGAGGGATCAGTTCCTCAGTCTGGTGGTGTCCAGGAACCATATCGTCAGAGATACGATGTTGCAAATCAGCAACCATGACAGTTCGCAGTTGAAGAAACCGCTGAGAGTGAGTATTGCGATACGTATACCTTGTATCGCGCACCTGGCGTTTGAATACCTGGCGTTTGAAATTCACCTTTCATTATCCGGATAAAAATAGCCCGTGTTCATTCCCAGGCCTCAAAATATCCCCATAGCAAATATCATTACAACATTAATAGGATAATTACAGCCTTATTCTGATGCAAGATTAAAAAATACCTTCTAGTCATACACACATACATGTTGCAATATGTTTTAGGTAGAATTTGTCGGTGAGGAGGCTGAAGACGCGGGCGGGGTAAGGAAAGAGTTCTTTTTGCTGCTGCTCAAGGAAATATTTGATCCCGTTTATGGGATGTTCCAACAGTCGGAGGAAACTAACATGATTTGGTTCTCGAATAATCCGTTTGAAGATGACGTCATGTACTACCTTATTGGTACGTTAGACGGAAGTTTAATGGAAGTTGTAATGGAAAACAGATTAAAAATATTTAGACAGTTGTTAGTTATAAAATATCTATGTCCCTTTAAATTTATAAAAGAAAACCTATCAATCCTATACCAGTAAATGCAATTAACGTATTAAAATTCCTTTTCACTTTTCAGGTGCAATATACGGTCTGGCCATATACAACTCGATAATCATCTACGTCCCATTCCCGCTGGTGCTCTATAAGAAGATATTGGGCGAGGCGGTGATGTTGGACGACATATCCGATCTCTACCCGACGCTCGGTAACAGCCTCAAGAGTCTACTAGATTATCCCGATGAAGATGTAGAAGAGGTACAATAATTATTATTCAGAATCGTTTTACATATGAATTTATTTATTTATTTATTTATTTATTTATTATCATCACAACTATCAATTGAACGACTACACGACATTCTCCATGCTGGCGAACGATTCGCGTACTATTTGTGACCTTATATGTAATTTATTAATCAATTACTCATCAATTATTATGTACGATATGACGATATTAAGATATAAACAGCACCGTAGCTCTAAACTTTTCATATTATCTCATCACGTTAATACATTTTCCTAACTAGATAATGATTGTCCAGGTGTTTGACCTGTGTTTCGCTGTAAACACGGTGGTGTTTGACCAAATCCAAGTGCATTCGCTGAAGGAGAACGGTGAAAATCTGTCAGTGACGCACGAGAACAAGAGCGAGTATGTTGATCTGTATGTGGACTTTCTACTCAATAAATCTGTCGAAAACCAGTTTAAAGCATTTAATCAAGGATTCCAAAAGGTAAATATCGTTGGTAGCTTCGGCTTGTGAAACTTTCCGTTCTAGATTCTCCCAATGGAGGGGAGAGGGGGGCTTAGGAGGGGAACGGGCCAGGAAGGAACGGATTTTTGTACGGTTTTTTACTAAACAAAAGTGCAATTCTTGCGGAAGGTTTAGGTTAATAGTACATTACGGTTTTATGTAAATTGACTGAAATATAACGATTACCGTTGAAGGGCGAAGCCGCGGGCACGTCTAGTAATAATGATAAATGCAATATGTAGATGGCTTATTCAATACGGTGCGGGCTCTAAACTGAATTTTAATTGCAGGTGTGCGGTGGTGAAATTATCAAACTGTTCAGGTCGCACGAGCTGATGTCCGTTGTTATCGGCAACGAGAACTACGACTGGGACCTGTTCGAGAACAACTGTGAATACAAGAATGGCTATTCGGCGACCGATCAGCAGATCAAGTAATCCAACACATATGTTCTTTACCTATTTACACCAGTAATGATGTAAGGGCTCTCTTCGAAAGTCGGCAGCGCACTGGCGACTCCTCAGATGCTACAATCCATAGGCGACGGTGACCACTGACCACTGATCGGTGAGCATCAGGTAGCCCGTCTGCCTGTCTGCTGAGCCGAATTATATAAAACAAAAAACGCCTGTAGTCCCCTAAGGGGTAGGTAGAGGAGTGTAGTACACCCCCACAATTCACCAGTTACGTTTAAGACCCACAATGGAATAGGTGGTGAGCCTATTGCCATGCACCGGGCACACATCCAGACTCCGTGTCACTGCTAGAAATTCTAAATTAGAAAAATCCAGCAGTACGCAACCCGGGATTTAAACCCAGGACCTCCCGATCGGCAGTCGCGCTAGCAACCGCCCGACCAACGAGGCAGTGATTAATTTAGTTAATCATTTCATAAAACATAAAGGAAACAATTTATATCGCAACTCATGTTTTATGAGTTTTAATCACAGCTATAAAGTTGCTCAAAAATCTATTTATGATTAGAACACGGCGATTCATTGACGAGTAATATTCAAACCCTTTGTCATACCATAAAAATAATTCTATCCATTACAGACAAGAGTATAAACGTTGAGAATGCGCTTGTTTTCTCCTTAACGGATCAGCGAATGCATTTAGCGTACATGGAAACTAAAAAGTAATATCCACGGGTTTCATGTATATGGGTCAAACTAGCAAATTGGTTATTTCGACTTTGTTAATTACAACAACACCAATAACAACATCCCATCACGCCAGGTCCCTAATGTGGTAGGCAGAAAGCACCGAGTGCCAAATATCTCTGTCCTTGCAAACGTGACGCGTTTCGTCTACATTCATCACTCTCTCCATGCACACATGCCAGTTTCGGAGAGTCTTGACTCTTACTTACTCTAATTGCTACTAAGAAATAAGATTTAGAAATAAAAATGCAATTATATCTATAGAATCATTGTTTTTTGTTTACGTAAAACGGCCTACATAGTAAAATGTTTTAGAAATATTTCACATATTACCTTCAAGAGGCTGTTATTGTAAAATTGACATTTCACACTTGTCTATCGATCACAGTCGTCAATGGATCGCCACTTTAACTGTATAATATCAAGTTTTAGATTGTATACGCCCACGTATTCTTGAAAAATGACGCCTTAATGAAATATGGACGGGCCGTTCGTATCGATATATGTAAATTCGCATAGATGAACACGCGTTTGAACTAATTGAGACACCATTTAATGGGTATTCGAGACGCGTACATTTATGTCGAGTTTAATTAAAATTCACGCGTGACACATTGATACGTGTCTCATTGATAAATTGATATTATTTGCAACCTGCTAAAGATATTCTGATAATAAAACAGATAGGGTGTCGTATTGAAATTGTTTTACTCATTGCTACTACCTATGCTCGCGTCATCGCGTTTGAATTAAAATTGAAATAAAAGTAGCCCAAGTTACTCCTTGTTATATCTGCTACCTCCTAGTGAAAGTCCCGTCAAAATCGGTCCAGCCGTTCAAGAGATTAGCCGGAACAAACAGACAGACAAAAATTGTAAAACATGTTATTACGGTATACGAGTATGTACCGTGTATACATACATACATATGCATTTAGTAAAAAACGGTTGTTTTATTATGACAAACAGATGCTCCAGTTTTATTTATTTGTATAGATAAGATACACACTTAATCTCAATGAAGGTCATACATGTTTTAGTCGTCTTTCTTCTTTGTGCGCCCTTCGGGTGGACCGGGAGAAGAGGCCACGAAAAGATTTGTACCTACATTATTTTTTTATATAGAATTTGGTGCTTTCTTCAAATGTGACGCGGGTGATATAAGAACAGTGAAAGCACTAATACACAAATTAGTCTTGTATTGCTATTTTTGTTATCATGCAAAATTTAAAAGTCCTAATTTTATCTAAGTATGCGATAACGTCGTGCAAGCTAATATAATTTCGCACAGTGAAGAAGTGTAATTCAATAGTTCAATTGAACGAAACTTATAAGCTCAAGTTGTATTATGTTGTATTGATTTACGTGGGCGATCCATTGGCGGCGTATACAAATGAGCCATTCGTTTAATAAACTCGATTTCGTCGTAAAGTCTAATTGTTTACATTTCTCGTAACATTCCGTTTTAATGGGTATTGTATGGTTTACACGTCTTTGAGATGCTCTTAAGTGCGCAGCGCAAAGTAAGTAATGGCTCCAGTTGTTGAGTGGGTTGCTGGAAACCATTAGCGGTCCACTGCTGAGTGATGGCTACAGTGGACTTTATTGCTCAACAATGCCTACGTGTGAATGGAAATGAGGCTGGCTTAAAGTCATCCATAGGAGCTTTTATTGGTGATTAGGTTTCAATATCTCCACCGTTAAATTACCTCCTCAAGGCAAGGCTGAATAGGCTTTTTTATTACTCCTACACTTTCCATGATGCAGGATGTTTGAACACTAGCTTATTAGTAATCGAATAAAGCCTCCAAATACGGGGCCGTAGCGGAATTTACGTATAGATTACAAGCGAACCCACTGTACTTAAAGCTTCCAATGTTGCCAGCTCCAGTATTTTAAATTTCGGAACGAACTATTAAAATAATCGAGATCGATTTGCAAATCGAGACAGCTGTAAAAACATAAAATTTTAATATTATTTTGAAAGTTTAATACTCACAGATCCTGCAATAATGTCCTTTATACTTTCTACTGACTGTGCTCAATCACTGTTCTAAGCATATATATTTGTGTGAGTAGATATACCGAACAATTTGTAGGAATCAATTACTATCAGTGTCGTATAATTATTACCGAAATATCGTTGCACGCGGCCAATTAGAACCTAATCTCCTTCTCTCCCCAATGATCCTTTAAGCGTTTGTCAAGATTTCAATTATATTTAAGTGGCACCATAAGCTTTATTGAAAAGATAAGCTCACCTTCTGTTCGGTGATTGACATAATGCGTATAAAATTGAACTCGTAATAAAAAATACATAATTGTGTTTTATTTTTTGCGTAACTTGAATCGTCAAATGGTCCAGGTTGAAATTGCTATGATCGCGTCCTTATAATCGATAAATTATTTATCCATTACCGGAATAAACGGTCTGAACTGAACTAGTTGAACTGTCCTTTTTAGCTGTCGCCATACGGACTATATAAAGGTCAATAAACAGATTGTATTGGCAGGTGAAGCCGTTAATGGATAATAAATGTGTAGTCGCTTTTATAATATTACTAGTTATAGGAAGTATTTTTTTTTAATATGACTCCCTTTCATATATGTTACCACTTGAAATTCATGTGTACCCTTCAATTATTAGCATTTCAACTTAAAGGAATGCATTTTATAGACATTTTGTAACGACTTTTTGAGGTTATCCGGAAACTAAAAATAGCTACGCTCCAAGTAAAACAAATCAAATTTCCGTCTATCTACACGTAACTCGTAAAACCGTCTCTAACAGGGTAATAATAGTGTGCAAACACGTTAACGGTACAAAGAATAGTAAAAAGTAAACTCGACAAATACGAACGAATGAGTTTGCTTAACGGGTCCGTGGAGTGGTCGAAGGATGGAATGGGGATAGTGTGGCGCGACCTTTAAAACAATGTTTGCTCAATATAAATTTAGATAACTTTCGTAATCTACACTGTTACAGAAATGTTAACGAGTTTAGTTTTTTAAAATTTATTTACTTTTTATCATAACCTAGAGGTTTACGAAGGGCGGATTAAAAAGCCTACAAAGATTACAAAGCTTCAACTAACTTCACAATAGTATTGAATGCTTACAGCGTACAGCTTAACAATCCATTCCCACAGCTCAATTAAATGAGCAATTTGATTGATTGAAAGCAAACCTAAACGTGAGAAACACAGCAAGAGCAATGTATATTAATTATCGACTAACAAACTGTTCTCGGTTCGAGTTCAAAAGCTCTTCAAATAATATAATTGAGTGGAAACGTACGCCGCATGCTGGTCTCTTGTTAACGACCTGTTGGGAAGTGAAATATTTAATTGTGTTAGGCCTTGTTACTTATGTCTGTATTCTTTACTCGCATGGAGTTTACTTTTAATAGGTTACAAGATCAAACCTATATTAATTTATTTTTTCTAGTTTAATGTCACTTTAATCTGTGATTATCTATCAGTAAAATTTTCAAATCTGTTTGAATAAGATACATAAGGTTAACGTTTGATGTTTGCATTCCGTTGTTTGGAATATGAACAATTCGAATTTGGAATACAATTATTTTTAAACTTTCAGCCAGCTAACAGAATACAACAAGGAATTTTCATTCCAATACTTTTATTGTTCCTCGCTGAAAATAGGGCTCCTCATGAGAACGTTTAAGGTAGTAGCGTATTACACTGACTCAATGCGATTTATCAAAATTTACGCATCACAGAAAACATGGTGAGTTCTAAGTTTTCTTAAAATGTTCTCCAACGTTATGAAGCGAAAAAATTGATAGTCGAATTCTCAACAATCCTTATATCTGTTCTAATGTCTGTCAAATCAACATCTGTTGAGATATCATCTAAGCTGTATCGGTGCAAGGAATCTTATGTTTATTCGTCCGTGAAATAGATAAGGTTCGTTTATTGCATTGTTATGATTGTTATCGCGACGGCCGTGACGTTTTGCTGTATAAGATAAGTCTTATTCGCTTCGAGCAATTGAACGGCTCTATTGAACGAGTTGAATAGATACAAATTAATTTGTTTTATTTCGTAATTTTCAAAATAAATATCACCGTATACTTATACAGGGGATTTCTGTAATTTTATCTATATGAAGACGTTTATCTCTAACAATATATGAAATCCCGCAATTTTTTACAATACACGTCTTCTACTGCTTGGACGGAGAGGAAGTGTCGCATGATGGACTTGTTTGACTCACTTCTCAGGATTATTAAGACATTAATTTGTTGGCAACTCCCAACAGGACGGGTAACAACTATTATTAACTGCAGTCACATACTAGATGGACTATTTGTATACCCAGTCCTGCAATCCTATTCAATATGGATGTATAGGCAATATATTATTATTTTGTTTTTCTTTTCTTTCAAAAACATGATAGCTTTCTAAGAAACGGCACTAAAATAGACAAGGAGGTATTTAAAAGACTGCATAAAGTGTTATTTGCGGTATGAAGCATCACTATGTTCTTTGTTTTACTGCGAATTTTCCTAATGGAATATTCACTTCCCGTGTTGCGGTTTTACATTTCCTTTTAATTATTTTTCCTTTAACGTCGAACACGTTAACCGTTTGAGGTAATACTGTGTGTTCTTTGAGTCGTGATGCTGTGGTTAAGGAGGTTTGTGCACTTGTTAGGCGTGTACCGCAAAATTCAATTTGCATATACTCGTAATAGCGTTATCATTGTTTAATTTGATAGGAACGATATAAAGACACTTGTACCTATGTTGTCTTTAATCGTCTGGTTTACAATAGCTTTGTTATTTTCCATTTGTTAGGTTAAAATCGATGGACCTCCATTTATTTTAATAATTCATCCCTGGCTAACACAAGTCTTGATTTAGTTGCATACAGTCAGTCAATTTTGAAATTACAACGAAACTGGTCATCTATGATGTAGTAGTAATATCCTGAGACAGCTCACGCACGGCTATCTGAGATCTCAAATAACGATCGATCTAGCCAGATCCAAGTTCGAATAATTCTATATTCTTATGATGTTAATATTCACATACAACGGACTTGCGTTACCGTCACGACTACGTTAAGTAACGCCAGCTAACGTAAAATAACGTAACGAGACGCAACGGATCAACGTGAACCATAGCTGCGTTGTCACTTTTGATAGCTAAGTTCTAATGTATCGCGTCTCTTTGGATATAATTAGGCCAAAACATGGAGTTATAATCGTTACCGCTCAGCTGAATGGCTGCTGAATTATGGTTGCTATTGAATTTCAGGTGAATTCGACATGCGAGTGAAATCGTGCGCCGCTTCCGACGGCTCCGGGCATATAATTCAACTTTCAGACGAGTACGGCTGTGTGCTGCGACCCAAAATGATATCCAGGTAATAACTTGAACATTATCCTATCAAGAGTCAAGAGTCCCCGAAACCGGCGTGCATGCATGAATGTAGACGAGGCGCGTCAGGTTTGCAAGGGCAGAGATGTTTGGCACTCGGTGCTTTCTGCCTACCCCGTTAG
>DWDX01003513.1:0-13010 GCA_018245675.1 Agara michaeli | reverse complement strand
GGCGGCGGCCCGCGTGACGTGTAATTGCGCCGGAACTAGCGCGCCGTGCGCCGCCGACCACGACAACCTACGTTTTTTTAGTCCTATCCGAGACTTCATGGAAGAAGTATACTGCGAACGCTATGTTAGAGTAAGATACGGGTGTTTATCAAGATTCTTTGAATTCTCGACTGCATTAGGTAAATGCAATTCGCGTTTCGGTCATGTTCGGAAGTGGGCACATCAGTTTCGAGTTTGAACTCTTTGAAATATCCGAAATCTTTAAAGTATCGTTGAAATTTTGAAAATATTATTGAAATTTTTAAAATTATGCCTAGTGATATTTCTAAAATATTATTGATGCTCTCACCTACAATTTTGTGCTTTACCTGGTCGCGGTTAACCGAATGTCTCAGGGATAAATTTTGTTTGTAGTTCTAGTGCAGTTCTCCGTGTAATTGTCCTCATGTGAATAAGCTTAGTGTAGGGCTCTCAGTGTTGAGAGTTACTCATTGTTACATTCAATGATACATGACTGACCGCTGACAGCGATGCCCGGTTCAAACATAATTCTGCTAGATTATTTTCAAATGTAGAGAAATCTATTTCCGCTCTACATGATTGTATCAAATCGCCACATCAATGGCGACGGACCGGGCCGCGTCCGCGAGGGCCCGGGGCGCGGCCCGGCGGCGGCCTCGTCCGCAACGATTTATTGGCTCGATGCCAACGCCGATACGATTGTACGACTCAAAAAGTAAATGCAGTAACCGCTCACAACTGGGCCGAGCGTGATGTATCGGCGAAAGCGTCTCGTTACGTAACCTACACTTGGACTATGTTTATGTACAAATATTTTCTTGCTCAATAATCACCGCGGATCACATTAATTATAACGTAGACTATATAACGTCGTGTTGTGCGCTGAATAATAATAGTCTTATGCCAGCAGTGGATGTAGCAATCGACACATAATAGTTTAATATTGTGCACGGTATACGCTACTCGATAAATATCTACGATACACAATTTTTTCATTACGATTAAATTTGTACAGTATCTATTAGAAACTTTATTAGTGTAGTATAAAATATGAGAGTGACCTCATTTTTCTAGCTAATCCGTTCTCTTTGCGGTGATTTTCCACATAATAAAGGCTGGCCTTCAGTTCTGTCCTCGAAATGCCGGTCCACACTCTATACTTGGTTGTTTATTTGAATAAACAGACAGACAGTGACGTTTAGTAAAAGATATTAATCACTATTAACGCTACTTTTCTTGATACACCCAGAGCTGCAGGCCCGCGCCGACAAATCAGATAGTCGTTCACACTCAAACCGAACCGATCGCTGCCCGATCGCTAGCGGGAGCGGGCCGCGGCCAGCGCGAGGACCTTCACAATTAAACGAATGTAATGTTAGCCGATAAGGCCGGGCCGTTCGTGCCGCTCGTCCATTTGTTAGCGGCCACGGGATGAGCTCGCGTGCGCGGCCCGTGAGAATGCGATAGCAAATATCTTGCTCTTATAAATTGTGCCCGTTATCTAATGGCGCTGGTCAGACGGATTGGCACTTTATAAATCGGTCTCGCCGAACGCGATCAGAACGTACGTGCGAAGGCAATAGCTTAAAGTTTTTGTACGCACGGTACGGGTTTCTTGTTTGTAAATAGGTTCTTTTTATGTATCACTTTTAAACTTATAATGGTTATTTGACGTACTCGGCCACGGCTTATACTTGTAACCGCATTTAATTAAAGTAGTTTATCGCTCTCGAGTACTGCACATTGCAACGATTGCCGCGTTGAACGGTAAGAAACCATAGACCACCTTAGCTAGGATTTTATATTTTAATAGGTACATACCTACGCTAGATACGGACATAAAGTAACCACTTACGGGTAACATCTACGAGTATATTTAACGTTAGATTGTACAAATGGCGGAGTTATGTCCAGTGGCTTCCCTGAAACTCGAGGGCGATGGCGAGGCGGCGGCGGGGTTTCACTATGTGCTCTGTCAGATCTACGTGTATTCGTGCGCTGGCCATCCCCGACGTGGAGTAACGCACTATTATTATTGTTGCTCGGTAAACAAGTGCGTGCAATGCCAACGACCGCTTCTTAAAGCGCATAGTTGACGATGCGGCTCGTCTACTGGTTGGCCACGAGGCTTCATTATCGGCCGCGGCCGGCGCAGCGCGGGCCCGTAATTGACCACTTGTGTACTAGTATAAGCGCTGGCCGCTCGCAGCGCGGACAGCGACGCACCGGACGCGTCGGCCGCGCGTCACGTCATCTTTATGAAAGCGGCCCTTGCGCCGCTAGTACGGATGAGCGAACACTTTGAATTCTTCCGGTGCGTAAATTCCAAATTCTATATGCTTTTTAAGTAATTCAAAATCGTACAAGACCCGCGTTAAGGCGGCACCTCATCGACAACTTCTGACTTCCTCCTTAAGAGCGGCACGCGTTGCAGCCTGCGCGGAACGTGGACGCTTCCGATTAGTAATGCAATGAATAAAAAGCAGACGAACCTAATGTAACTCGCGAGAGCGCTGCTAGTTATGGACTAAAACGGGCAGCCAGCGCGCCCACCTACTGATGTTAATCGCGCGGTCGACACATTAACAGAACTTCAAAATGATGGTAATGATACGTTGTCGGCATTACGTTGCGAATACATATTGACATAAATACGGTTCGATTGCAGAAACGTGTCCGGCAGATAGGCGGCTCGACTGCACGCGGTAGAGTAATTGAGTATGAGCCAGCCGTCTAGAGTTGTGCGGCGCCGTTAGCTAGATCCGTGTTGGCCGAGCACGATAGATAAGATTTCATCTGAACCGGGGTCAGGCGACGTCGCGTAGCCGGGAGCGTGACGCGGTGGGCGGAGTCGGGGGCGGCGGGCGTGGCTCGCCAGCGAAAGCTTCACCATTGGCCGGTGCGGCGGCCGCCAGCGCGGTCGGCGAACAATGGTGCAGGTTGCACACAATGGCTGAAACGTGACTCTATTGGCTCGCGTTGCAACCGGCGGCGCGGAGAGAGGCTCCATTTCGCAAGCGGCCCGAGGTAGCTCCGGATCGCCTGTAACGTGATCTTTACACACACCTACGGCGCTTTCAAACTGCTCCACTGACGCTCCCCGACCGACCGCACGATCGATGCAGTCTGTAACAGGTTATATATATAGATAATTTACAAACAAATATTTACACCGGCACCAAATTCCAATAAGCGTTACAATTATGCAAATATGTATATATAAACTGATTTCGGTAGGCTTAACACAGAATAGTCGGTATAGACGTTAGTGACACCGACTGCTGGAATGAAAGTTGTGGGTTCAATTTCTTAAAAAACATACATATTATACATTCGTGTGAAGGGTACGTAGCTACGCGTTTTCTGTGACCGGCTGTTAAATTAGCTGCAGAAGAATATATTTGGAACTATAGGGTACTGGTCCACTGCTCTATCGCTACTACCCCTCGAGCGATGCTTTTTAGTAGCATCTGTACCTTTATGTGTTCAGTTCATCGACGACCTACCTTACCGCAGGAAAGCCTCCATTGAGTGGGAGCAATGGCCATGTGGGGTGTCGGAAGATTCCCGAATCCCATTATTATTATTTGAATGTAGTCGTGCCGGGTCGCACTAGACTTTGGAGGCGGTGATGTGTTACACAAGAAGCGGCCGTCGTGTCGTACCGTCCAACGTATTTATCATCTGCGGTGAGTTGAATCATATTTCACATCGCGTATTGAGACGTCGCTCTCCGGCTGCGACCATCCATCTCACAGTTTAGCGCATTTCAATGTTTCTTTCTTGTATTCTATAAATAACTAATAATAAAGTAATTTCTATGTTTGAAGCAAATATGTAATCTTAAGCAGAGTCCGTGCGCAGGACTAGTGTAAACCGTAATGTACTAACACCTATCTCTGTTTTCACTGTGATTTTACATTGATGTAATAATAATAACTTGGACAATATCCACGACCATCTGATTCTGAATTACGCAATTCGATGCCTGTGTTGTGGTAACCGGAAAATTCATAAACATATAATACTCTCTCTAAACATTCGACCACGTGCCTTAGTTCAGGTTTTGTTCCCGATTCGCTCGGCTTCTTCTATTCCTTGCTTGTGAATATTAATTTAGTTTCAGTAAAGAACGAAGTTTTCCTTTCTCAACAACACGATACCTGCTCATATTAGTCAATCAATAGTAACACTCTGTGTCAATGTAAAGCGACCATCTCGCGGCACCCACTTCAGTGTCGTGCGGGATCCGGTAGGTATCATAACGCGAGCGCAATATTAGCATGCGGCGGCGGTAGCAACACGGCGGTAGTCTGCGCGCTGCGGCGGCCGTGCGCCTCGTACGGGGTACCAATTCCACGGCATAGAGTAACTTGCCATGCGTCAAACATTCGAAGCCCGTCGGAACGTAATCGTCTACATATGTTCATATTTCGCATCGCATTGTGCCTCCCGCCGGCGCCTCGTGCGGCTCCCTCCGCCGGCCGGTCGATGGGCGGTCGCCTCCGGTCGCCAGCTATACTATATATAATGTCACTAATAATTACAATTTTTATACTGTTGAGAATGTAGTTATTGCAATACATATGAGGCTCAAATATATCTGGCGACTTAAAGTTATACGTGTTCGGACGCAACAGGCGGAGCACACGACGAGCCGGTTCTTAGTGCGTTACGTTTAAGAAAGTTATACGAATGATAGGTACACAAATAATATAATGATTGACGTTTGCTCGTTAGTCGTATTTTAACGATAGGTAGCCTTTAAGGTTCGGGGTGTTAAGCGTTTCATTATGAAAAGGTCAAACTTCCGTCTCATAAATAGTTCACATTATTACCGTTAAATGTACCTTTATATGGTTTAAATAGAATTCCAACTCCATAAAGCTTCCATCGAGGCTTATAGCTCTCGTCCCGGTTTAGTTTCTTTCGAGGTCTTATATCGTAAGGCTTAATGAGCGGAGCTGCCGATGAGAACGGCCGCCAGCTTCTTTACGGCGCGCTCGAGCTGTTGGTTGCTCAATGAATGCAGGGATGCATAAACACCACAGGAAGTCGTAACTTAAACGCATCGTCCGTTTTCTTGTTTGCTATGCCGCGTGAACTGATGGCTCGTGTGTCTTTCGGCGACCGGTCACACCGGGCCGCGGCACCGCATGAGCGGTGATCGACGGATTCTTGATGTTGGTAATAATAATGTAGTCAGCGAAAACTGTCCAATTTTAATGTATAATGGCGACTGAATAATTCATGTTGAATGGGTGCATACGCGGTTACTTTAATATATTAACTCTGTTTTATGAGTTGTTAAACAAAACCCCGTCGTCGTCATACAATTATGTCTGAAGGGGGAGCATTCTCTAAAGGGACTGACACAAATCACAGTATTATTTGTACTCGTATTTCTCTGAAACGTAGGGAATTTATTAGCTTGTGCCACATGTTTCTCGTCGGTGGTGGTACCGAGCAGCTTAGTGTTTTTTTTTGGTGTCAGTACAGTCGGACACAATTAAGTACGTGAGAGAAGTCTCCTAGCGCTCCCTCGCCCCCGCCCCCGATGCGGCCGCTGCGGCCCCGCGCGCACCGCATACAAACCGACGATAATGCGCCAGATGCTGTAACTCATCGCCGGCCATTATATCAAACTGTGAGCTTTTATGGTAATTTGAGAACAGATAAAGAACTCTACAAACTGATGGATCATGTTCGGAGAGTCACGAACTTGCACACTGTGGTCTCGTCGCCGCGCGCCGGGAGGTTGGAGATCGATGTCGAGTCACGTCGTATCGTGTACAATGAAAAAGAAAACTTTAAGTTTACTGAATAACAACTTCTTAAATGACGATCTCCTTGTATTATCTCGCGAATCTTCTATCACGTTAAGGAGCGGGCCTGATGCAGTTGGCAAATACTGAAGCCGTCGCCCGGTCTCTGTGCTCGACCAAACGAGCGACACCGTACTCTTTGATGTCAGGATGTTAGACTATGACCTCGTTAGAGAATGAAATACTGAGACGTGTGATTTTTGGACTTAAAATGGAGGTATAAATGAGCTATAGGTACCTACGTAAGGGAATACCCTGAAAATGGTCCATGCATCGATAATGCGACGCCTCTAAGATATGTGAATTCTAAAATAATAACTACGATACATTAAATTTGATTGTTTGTCGTATAAATATGTATCTCGGTTGGAAAATGAACACACACCCCGCCTCAAGGTGACTCACCACTGCACTCACACAAGACAGTCGTTCACCTCGGCGCTCTTATTTTCAATGAGAGAATAAAATCGATATAATTGCTTGCACTTAAACATCGTAATATCAAAGCTATAAATCAGGTTTGCACATTTATAATTTGAATTGGTATTTCATACATAGTGACTGCCTTTCCATGTCCATATCGCCATTAGCATCTCCACGTAGCTCCGCTCGGGGGTCAATTAAAGTAATTTTATATGCAGCACTGCACTTGCTTATTTTCAAAACACGGAGACAAGTCCGGATGCCAACGGCTTGATATGAAATGTTGTCGATTACGACACGCACGTAGACATACTTGTAATTCTATAAAAAGTAAACACCAGAATGTAGTCTACGCGTGGCTCTTAGTGCGAGGTACCTATAATTTAAGACGACATTATCGCGGAAAAGATAAAGTAGGTTTGGGCGAGATTTTAAGTCAACTATACGAGTATATACCCAATATATTGTTATATGACTTGTGTGTGATTATTTCAGTAAACGCACCGTAATATATAGCATTGCAGTATATTTTATAAATAATCGTTTAATTTACAAAGTATTTTAATGCATTTTCAATTGTAAAGGGTGAGTTAATCTAAATAACGGAGGCCTCCGTTGCCGACTGCGAGCTGGCGTCGTAGAGTTACCTATATTTGTATTATTATCAATTATCGTTAGCATTCTGCATCAGTAACATAAAGAACACAAACACACAAATGTAAGCAGCTTGTATCATGACAATTTTTCAAACAAATGTACACTCAGCTCCGTCTCCGAGACGTGGAGCTGTGTTACAGACAATGAAGTCCTCGCGACACGTAACTGAGCACTCGGCACCTTGTTGGGATTGTTCTCTGGAGACAAGGGCATCTATGTAACTCTCGTACTTGCTTGAGTTTATAACATTTAAAAAAACGTAATCATAGATACACTAGGTAAAGCTTTTTTTCTTTTAATGTTTTTTATTTGTGTTAATCAAACTTAGAGACGATCTGTATTCTAGATTTCATACAAAATCCTATTATTTATTTATTTATTGTTATTTGGAAATCGCAGACTGTCATTTAAATGTTATTTATAAATACAATATGCCTTTATATTTATAGATACTTACATAGGAAGACTTAAATTTATACGCCGTAAAAGGCAAAATATGGATTGAACTAATATTTTAGTAAAATCTTTGTCTAAATCACATTGAAAATGTCACATTATTCCATTTATTTCATGAATTATAGAAAGAAAGCTAAAGAGTATTAATGAGAGGCAGCGCATGCGGAAATTAATCCTGCAAATAAATAGGACGTACCGTCGCGTCGCGGTCGTGTGTTGTGTGTCGGCCGTGTATTAGTTACGTTACTTTTTAGGTGCTTTTTAAATCAGTGTCCCGTTAGATAAGTAGATACTGCAGTCTCTTATTAAACGCATCGAAAACGATATTAATACAAAACGTATACCTAACAGATTAAAACTTTTATCTACAAAGCAAATGTTTGCTTGTTCAAAGACACGATCGTAACAAACCGCTACCCCTTTTGAGAGCGCTTTAAAAGGTCGCCCTTAACAACTTTTACAGCTACCTACGGTCCCTAATACGAATTTAAATATACAACGATAAGGTCTGGATCTTATCTCGGAAGTGCTTCGACGCCGGCCGACGATCGCGGGGTGTGTGCGATGGTAAACATAAATTGAAAAGCATTGAAAGAAACTACCGTTTCCGAGGAATTTAAAGACGCTAAGCTTCTCAAGGAGCTGACGGCGTGCGATTAAAAACTTCTCGATGGCAGTGATCCACGTAAAGTTTCTGTTTATTTCTAAAAGCTCGTAGTTAACACGTCCAGTGTGTCGGACGACGCTCGATAAGGTTACATCTGGCTCGATAGGCCCCGTATGCACTGTCCGAGCCATCGTCTGTATTGCGCAACCTTATATTAACAATTCGATAATGTTAACGTATAACCGAAACTCCTAGGTATCATTTTTGGTCAAAGGATTCCTGGCATATGCCAGCGCGAGCCACAAAAAAGTCCGCTGATAGAGAGAAATACGTCATTTCGTATAAATGAAGATAATAGTAATCATGGTATATAATAATGATATACTTTACGCTCGTATCGGAATCGGAAGCATGTAGCCGACATGCGCCGGACGGTGGGCACGACGCCCTTGGGACAACGCCCGGACCTTTGTTACCGTTAATGGAAAATCGAAGGGAAATAAACTCCTCCAAATAACGCTGCTAGTTCGTGACCCCGATAACGGAGAAAGTTTTATAACAGCTCATTGATGGCGCTGACGCAATCCTCTTTATATCGGTCCTGACTTTCGTAGATAACGGCTGGAAGTGCTGTGTGTATCGTAATAGGAGCTACCTTATTGGGCGCGGTGGTACAGAAACATACAATCCGAGATTCATTTGTTAAATGATTATTATAATTGTAAGAAGGTTCTAGGGTAGGGTAGTTATAAAAAATTTTAGACAGCCGCTAAAGAGTGAACAAAATGTGTGTTTCATTGGAAGTATATTCACATAATTACTTAATTATGTTTTATAAACTTGTAAGGACTCGGCTTGTTCCGATAGCGATACTTGTGTTACCGATTAAGTTCCATTTAGGGTTAAATCAATACACGAGAATCAAAAGGAGGCTGTACGGAAATAAATGGAGCGCTCTATACAAAATGATAAAGCTCCACATGAACGTTTTACCTTAAATGCATTTTCTGAATGAAGATCCGCTTTCGAATATGGACAAAGATCTGTTTACGGCCGCGCATGTATCTACAAGTGTAATCGAGGCCTTATCTAGAAAGAAATATGGCGATCAGTCGGCGCGAGCGTGCCTCGGGCGGCGGACGTGCGCCGCGGGACTCGGCCTGAATTAATAGTAAATTATTTGCGCTATTACTAACGATTGCAAGTCTTTAATTGGTCAGCCGCGGTCACGACGTAATTACGCGGGACCGTGATGGATGAGTTTCCTCATTGCTGACGGGAGGCCCCCCGTGGACTTCTTCGCGGGTTGTAAACCGTTTTATTGATCGGCACGTCTTCATAATAGAGTGCGGCGCGCCGCTCGGTGCGGCCGGCGGGCTCGCACTCGCATCCATCTTGTCGTAGTTTTGTTCCGTTTGTGATTTATGTTTGCAGATTCGTGTATTAAAATATTTTTTAAACAGTTCTGATCCGATTACTATATGTCATTTATTGAATACCACAAAAGATCCTACTCATATTATGTTTTATTACATATTGTTATACTATATATGTAGGTATACAAACGGCAAGAGTTTTATTATTGTCTGATAAAAATAGTACAAATAAATGTAATATATTCTTTACGTGCAGCACTGTCGAAGGATGTGCCGATGTCAATATCTCTTCTGCCACGTCGGGCAGCCCTCGCCGCGTGTAAGACAGGTGTCCACATTCATATCCGTGCATACTCAACGACGCATTCGGTTATATCTCTTTTTATTCCATGTCCGATGTCAAAAATGAGCAAGCGGCTCTCCGCAGGTGGCTGCTGCGCGGCGCGGCCGAGCGGAACTTATTACAAATGGCCCTTTGATCGGATGTTATGACAGCTCTCGCCAAATATTTGAGTGAAGCCGAGCGGAGAGAGCGAGCCAATCACCCGGCCCGTGTACACGTATCTCGCAGATCTCAAGCGCCGTGTTGTGCGTTATGAGCTTAGCGATTTTCTGTTAACATGAGCTTTCAAAAACACAGTAAAAGAATAAAAAAACACATTCTTATAAAGTGTGACCGTTGTGAAATTTTATATACTAATATGTACCTGAATTGTTCAAAGCTCTTTCCGTATTTCGTGTTATTAAGATTGTCAGTTGCTCGTTATCCTTTCCGTTAATCGACAGCGTTATGACGGACACGGCTCAATAGAGTGGACAGAATCGGTGAGGAAATGTTTAGTATATTACCCGACGTTTTAGCATTTCCTCTTCAACCACTTTTTGCGTTACTTGCGTTGCGTGAAACGCCATCGCTCATCAACAAGCTCCGAGTCGAGTGGTTCTGCGGGCTCGGCTGCTCCGTGATTGACCATTGTTGTGAGTAGTGCTGTGTTCTGGTAATTACGTCCTCGCCCCGTGCCCCCCGCCGGCGCCCCGCGCCCCGCTGCACGGTCCAGCTTGTAATTTGGTGTTCGTGATCCAACCGCCCGATAAGAATTAAAAAGGCTGTGTGTTTCTTTGTTGCAATACTCGTGCCGTGGCGTATTGTTCGATGACGGGGTTGTCGTTCCTCGCGTATTCAGGATGTTACCGCGATTCGGAGAGAGAAGTTTTCATTGTCTTCTATTTATATTAAATAGGTTCACGTTTTTATATTCGCAGCTAACGTTGCCGGCTTTAAACTTGACATTTTCGTTGACAATACATAGATATTTCGTAGTAGTCGTTTTGCCGATAAGATTAAAACGAGGTACATGTTAATTAGTTGGCCGGCTTGCAGGAGTTACTGATGAATGAAGATAGTTATAATTAGGCTTTTATTAATAGTCGCACGATTTCTGCAGTCAGCTGAGGCTTAATATTCCGAAACGTTATCGAGGTTAGGGCAACTACAAAGGGAAAAAGGCGACCTGACCTGCCGATAGCGATATCGTCATATAGCCAACTATTGCACTACATCCAGGGAAGCAATACACGGCAGGGTCCAGCGGGTCGCGGCGTGTAATGTAATGTAGTCATCTGTTGCAACTTTTGTTGCGAGTCTTCAATGCCCGTTTTGATAGTTGAAAATTTGAATGCCGAAGGCCACGTCCAACTGCTTTACGGATTCTCGAATGGTTTTCCAATAGATTCGAATAATGTGGAATAATTGAAATGTTCGTCTATCTGTACGGTTAAATGAACTCTATCGCATCGTAGCGGGCGCCGGCAGCTCTCACCGCGTAATTGCTCGACGAGTACATTCAAGCACACAGTGGCCGCCGCGTCTCCGATCGGCCGCCCATTACCCTTATCCGGCGATTTTTATAACGAGATGTCTCGCGAGCGGCGTGTGGTCCCGGATGGTTCCGGGTGGTCCCGGGCGGGCCCGTCGCTCGCTCTCGGGAAGTAGAGCAGGCCGGTGATAACTCCACGGTGCACGCATCGAGGACACTTTGTTGTGACCACATGAGCACTATATTTTAAACGAATGGTTCATTTCATATGGAAGTAGATAACGCGTTAAGCGTCCTCGCCTACTTGACGAGGGTAACTGTAAACTTGTACAGCTGATTTGAAGTGTTGAGCGTGAGCAGCGAGCGATTGGCTTTTTAAATACTGACCTCGCAGCTTCATTACAGCGCCGGCCCGGCGCTAACGGAACACTTATGCGGAAGAAGAATAAGTAACAATTTTTACACAAATAAAGATATTTAAATTCTTTCAGTGCATTCCGATGTAGTGATGGGGCTGACACAGGAGTCTCTTGCTGTTATTGGGCTCGAGGCGAGCTGCAGAGTTTCGCTTACTATTAGTTACAGAACTAGCTCCACTACGATGGTTTAGTGTTATAGAACAAGCTTTCGGAAGTTGCCAAGAAAGTTTTACCGGACGTTAACAACTGAGTACGAAAGCTCCCAGTCGTCGTAAGAAAATAAATGTTCAAGTCAAAACATTATTTTTTTTCCTGGAAAGCAAAAATTGTGCACTAACGGTCATCCACATCGTCGCTGACCGCGACTGGTGTCGTCAACTTCAACTCGTTTGCGTCTCGAGCTAAGCGAACTAGTACCGACGTCGACCCGGTGGGCCATTCATATATTATGATCGGATTTTTTTTTAATGTTATGAGAGTAGTGTAGCTGGCAGCAGTCATGAGTGACCGCTCCCGCCCATTGACATCTGCAACCGACCTCTAATAAGGCGGTAGGGATGGGACTGTTAGTGTGAACTCGGTCAATAGGTGTTAATAACATTTAGTTATATTCGTTATATGAATATTCGTTAGTAACGGGACTGCAGGAATGGGACTGTTAGTAAAATTAGTCCAGTTAGTGTTTGTTAGTGTAACTGCAGTTAGTATTCGTTAGTATCTTCCCTATCAGAGGTAGGTCTGGTCGTCGGTCGGTCCTTATCGCAATTATATAAGCGATGAGACAGTTCTCACGCTTCCTATCATCCGAGACATCAATATGAATAGAATTAACTAATTCCGTGATAAGCGATATGACGCCGCGAGTGCGGGGAGACCACCGGCGCTGGAAACTTGAGATAACGCGTGTTGTGTATGCGGGCTGACAGCCTGGGGGTCTGAGGGGCGCCCCGCACCGCGGCGGCCTTGGCGCGCCGATACTTGAGTGACTAATTAATATGTAATTAGGTTCGCGAAGAGAACTCTCTGCTGGGAAAGTGGTTCATTTACGAGAAGTCTCGATCGACGGTAGTCGTTACCAGCGGCGGTACGTAGATTTTAGTGGCGCTTAATGCGATTCCGAAGGGTTCGAGTTCGTTTCTCACCCGGGACAAATATTTGTACAATGAATACGAGTTTGTTCAGTGAAATATTTGTTGGTACAAGTAAGATTTAGCTACTGCACTGTCTTCGATAAGTGGAAACATAATTTAAATTGTTTTCACAAATAAAAATGGTACTTATCTATACTTCTATACTGATATTATAAAGAGGAAAGATTTGTGCGTACGCAGGTTTGTGTGTATGTAACGAATAGGCTCAAAAACTACTGGACCGATTTCAAAAATTCTTTCACCATTTGAATGCTACAT
>DWDX01003512.1:0-13014 GCA_018245675.1 Agara michaeli | reverse complement strand
CACTTGGACACGTATCCAAGTGACATTTTTTCATGGTACATGCGTTAAATACATTATGCCAACAAAAAACCTGGGATTGGAAAGAAGGAGTATAATACAATAGAGAGTAAAGAACAGACAGAAAACAGAATGAATCATAGAGTAAAATTAATAACAACGTAATTATGAATTAAGATATCTGCCGGAAGGGAAGGGTTCAATGTAAAGAAAACGTAATACTTACTTAAAATACTTAATGGGAGCTCCAAGTGGGCGCGCCTAAAATGGCAAGGGATGATTGAGGGCTGTAGTCCAGAGACGAACTCTTTTGGCGAGAGCGCATGGGAGTTAAAGATCGCATTCCTAGTAGATGATCTCCTAGCTCTCCTCGTAACATGCATAGGAAGCTTTCGTCATCGAGAGGGTTTTAGTAGGTAGAAATCCCAAATGTCTAGAACTCCTTGCCCAAGAGTTTCTGGCTATCAACAAAACATATTAATGAAAGTAATATAAAAATGAGATTTTAGACCTGAATTTATTAGTTTAAATAGAAATTTGTTTATATTATATGGGATTTTATATTTATTATAGGGAAAAATTAAAGTAAAGAAATAGCTAACAGCGGATGATATTCAACATTATGTTTTTATACTAATTATTATTTTTATTTTATCCTATGTCGTTAAAATCATTTTGTCGGTATTTCGTATAAGAAATAAAACTAACCAATCACGGCCAAACACACGATCGACGCTGCCACGTCAAGTGAGTCGGTGTGAGTGCGAATGAAGTGGCAAATTCGGCATTTTGTAGAGCCTCATCTTCAAAGAATCAAGTAGTAATTGTTCAGCGATCGCCAATTCAAGATGCGAATTCTGTTATTCTCAGTGGCTATAGCCCTTTTGGGTGGTGCTTTAGGAGATGAGGATATTCCTATAGAAGATAACGTCTACATTCTAAACAAAGCGAACTTCGATTCCGTTCTATCTACGACAGATCACATTCTAGTGGAGTTCTGTAAGTTTTCTAAACTAATATGTGATAATGTATAATTAACTTTCAAAGTGTTATAATCTAAATATTCTCTTTTGTGACTTTTATTTCATAATGTAGGTATTGCTATCGTACTGTCGGCCGGGCTCATAGTTTGCCGGGCGGCATTTTCACCGCAAACATGTATACGTCACAGATGCTCCATGGTGCGGTCACTGCAAATCGCTCGCGCCGGAGTACGCGAAGGCGGCCACCAAACTCGCCGAAGAAGGATCCAACATCAAATTGGCTAAAGTGGATGCGACACAGGAGCAAGACCTCGCCGAAATCTACAAAGTTCGAGGCTACCCGACACTCATGTTCTTCAAGAAAGGAACTCAAATAGATTACACAGGTAGTATTTTTTTCTAAAATTCCATTTATTGAAATTTGTTTATATTTGGTATAAACTAGTATCTCGTTTCTTTGTTGAAGTGGCAATAAAGTTTATCTCGTATTTAGTGACGCTCAATCGGTAACTGTTAATACTAGCAGTAAATCAGTGTTTTATAAACATTATTATGGTCACTTAGTGTTATGCTGTAGTTAGATAAATGAACGTTAATTGTAGGAGAATGTTACTCAGAATATAGAATATATTAAATAAATACTTATATAGTTAAATTCCTTTAATAGCGTTAATCTTCTAAACAAATTCAGCATAGCACAAGTAAGAAAAACACACCAAAAATTTACTGTTCTATTTTTATTAGGTGGTCGTCAGGCCGAAGATATTGTTGCATGGTTAAAGAAGAAGACCGGCCCAGTGGCAATCTTGATTACAAATGCCGAGGAGTTCAAGGAAATTACAGCTGTCAACCCTGTGGTTGTGTTCGGTTTCTTCCCCGAGCAAGGCACTGATAAGGCGAAGACCTTCTATGGTCTTGCTGGTCAGGTCGATGACCAAGTATTTGCAGTTGTCAACGATGAGAAACTGATTGAGGAACTGGAAGCCTCCCCCGAAGACATTGTCCTATTCAAAAACGTAAGTCTTCCATGTTTTACACATTTTGAATATTTCAAAGATGTTTATTGAAAAATTGTATAGATGTTTATTATGGGCTAAATTTTTATTACTCTTAAAATATAGACACCTTGATATTTTGGTATTAAACAATTAAATAATGTATCGTAATACTAAGCCAATTGATTTATCAATTTTATTAGAATATGTCATTTACCATTTGTCAGAAAACTGTGAAGTATCTTAATATTGACAAAATGGATGAACAAAACAAAATTGGTTCTTCTATATTAATGGAATATTAATTTCTCTCGTGTTCGAGAAGATATGAAATATTTTTTATCGATCAAGTGTATAAAAAAAAGAAGTCGATCAACTTATTGACATTTTAAATATGATAACAGTTTAAGTTGATACAAAAAACAAAACTGGTTTCCAGAATCGCGAAGAGCGTCTACCAATAATCTAGTAACAACATACTATGACTTATTAATTAACAGATATATAAGATAAAGGATTAATATAGGCCATTAGTATATAACATTTTGTATATAGAATATATTATTTTGTCGGCCTATATACCAGGCATTGCTCAAGTTAAAGTAAAATTTACAATATTAAATTGTAACAAGGAAAATTGATAAGGGTTTTTTACATTTTTTGTTAAATCTATTTAACCATACATGCAAATAACTTTGTTATTAATACAAATTTATTACACTATCATTTAATGTAAAATATAATGATAAATATAATGATAACAACATTTAAGTGATAAGAATAGATTATATAATTTAATGGCCATTTTTCATTATCTTTTGATAAACAAATGCACTGAAGTTTTTAAACGAAGCTCACTTTGTCATAGGTTATCTATTGTAATATATGAGAATGGAGTGAAATGTTTAGTAATTGATACTATTCGTCTACAGTTTGAAGATCCACGTGTCAAATATGAAGGTGAATACATTGAAGACACACTCAAGACCTGGGTGTTTGTGCACAGCATGCCCACTATCGTCGAGTTCTCCCATGAGACCGCCTCCAAGATCTTCGGTGGCCAGATCAAATATCACCTGCTGCTGTTCCTGTCCAAGGTCAGTTATATAATGTGTCAAAGTATTTTACAACTGTATTACAATACAGTAAGGCAAGAGTTAAGCCACATATTTGATGTAATAACCTCATCTCGATCGCATGTATAAGAAACACTGTTTGTATTTGTAAGGATAGAGGTATTTGTCACTCGGTGATTTCTGCCTATCCCGCTAGGAGCCTGATGGTAAAATAAAAATGTGTCTAGGTATTATTTTAGTACATAAGACATATTTTCCAAGGACTTGACAAATTTGTGATCTTATTACAGATGAGAAATTAATTTAATAATTTTCATAAATCCAGTTATACATTTTGCAGAAAATAAGTGTAGGTGAGATGGAATTTTTTTTCGGTTAACCTTTCAGTTATCTGTTGCTCGGGACCTGGTTATGTATACCTCTTGTTACCATTATGCAAAAGATAAAATGCAATTGCAAGATATGCAAGTATGTATACATTTTAAGATAACAAAACAGAGGTTACACAAAGTTCAGATTGTTTTTCAACATTATTTAAATTGTCGCAATTCTTCGTATACTCTGTATCCATGTATGTATTCTATATCTGTACAAATTTAAACGTAATCACTGTTCTCTACCAATATATGACTCTTCGAAATATCTTGTTATGGATTGTCTTAAGAGACATATTATTGCTTTAACTTCATTCATTCGTTCATTAATTAGAAAACTTAAAAATACACTTCATATTAACTCGTATTTTAAAGTGCGTAAATTAAATGTTTAAGTCTTTAACAAACACTCGAAGACAACCATAGGAGATTACCTATCTTTTCTACGTTATTTCGCCTACATTTGAGAAAATGTCACTATGGAACATACCATTGAGAGATCGTGAATACTCTAAAATATTGTTGTGTTGGCAATATTAGTGATTCATGTATAGTATTGACACCGTAAAGGTCGATCGTGCGTGACTACGCAGTGATGTATGCGGAGACAGGGAACTCTTCAACTATTCTATGTATGTAGTTACGAGGTCGCGAGCTATGCACTTTCGCCGGCCGCGTTGTGAAAGTAACCATATGACTTTCTGTCTCGTCTCTCGTTGAGAACTTGTTGCGTTAAGGTGACGCATTCGGGTCGATGTTACACCGTTACCGTTACAATGGATATGAATTGAATATCATTTAAAAAACAATCACAATTGCAGCTTAATCGAACACGTGTGAATTAATTTAGGATACTTTTCGTTGATTAAGTTTAATTTAATTTAATTTAACTGAAACTATTCTATTTCCATTTCGAATATCGCGATTTGTGTACAGTAAGATTTGTTGGTTGGTGCAGTATAGCATTATTGTTATTTACTTTTATGTACTTATTCTGCTATATCGAAAAATTTACGACCGCTGTTTGTTCAAACATCTCATGAGGCCGTTGACCCACAAGCTAACATCAATGAACTTTGCTCGACCCTACATTTGATGAAATAATCTATTAGAAATAGCTAGTAATAACCACGATTCTTTATGAAATGTTTTTTTATGAAATAATAATAACAGGTTTCATATGTATTGCTGACTGAACATTTACGTCTGTCGTTATCTGTATATACTGTTGTATTTTTGTTTGTAACAAAATATACTCGTATTAAAACAGTATTTTTTTATGACGGTTGTTTTTATTGTTTATAGAAAAATGGCGATTTCGAGAAATACCTGGACGACCTCCGGCCCGTGGCCAAGAGCTACCGCGACAGGATCATGTCCGTGGCCATCGACACCGACGAGGACGACCACCAGAGGTGAGCCACATTACCCTTCGTACGCGTGCTTCCTCATTTATCAGGATTACAATTGCACGAGTAATATTTTCTTACATTAATCGCAGTATTGTATTATGATCAGCTTAATGTTTATTGCTATTGAAAAGAAATTTTTTAATATTTTTTTACCTCGAGAGTCGTGATTATGTTTGCCACAAAAGTGCTGTTCAATCGCTGTCGACTCAAATGGTTACTGTTAATGCGATTCGATTAAGAAATAAATTCATTCGATGACTTTAATATGCCTTGGTTATACATAACGTGTACCTAATCTCAGGATTTTGGAGTTCTTCGGTATGAAGAAGGACGAGGTGCCCTCCGTCCGTCTGATAGCCCTGGAGCAGGACATGGCCAAGTACAAGCCGGCCAGCGACGAGCTCAGCGCCAACGTTGTCGAGGTAACACAGTATCCACACTATATATATCTATAAAGAAAAATTACATCACAAACATGCGGTCGCATTAAAGATTACAATATGATTGTAAGTAGTTATTCAATATTAACTGAAATTAAATTCACTCGACTCACTTTCAATGTATATAAAAAAAAGTTGAAGCGTCCCATGCGGTGTGCAATGTTTCATACGAATTATTAAGGCTCAAAACGCATTCTTCGTGTAAAGATTGTGATGTGTGTAACTGTCTGTTATTAACATTTATTTATTGGTATATTTCCTTTCTTTCTCTCTCTCTCTCTTTCTCTCTCTCTCTCTCTCTCACACACACACACACACACACACACACACACACACACACACACACACACACACACACACCCGCTCGGTTATCGGTAAAGTGTAAGCTATTAGCGGTGTGTATTTATAAAACAGAATTAATTCATTCCACGGTAGCAACGGTTGATTGGCGACTGTGGTGCTATCCGTTTTACGGTTAAATGACGTCTCAGCGAATTAGTTATCGATTAATTAACGAGTTAAACGTAGCGAACGTGTGACGATCGCGTACATTACGAGCTTCTACGATACTACACAGTACGGCGATTAAAAATGTATATGTCAACGTTGTGAACTTAAAATTTAAATATCACCAGCTACAACGCTGAAGGGAAATGTCGCGAGCAAACGTTCGTACCTTAGAGACGCTATCAAAATTGAACAATATGATAAAAGTGTTTCTGAGGTGTGTGAAGTCTCCACGATCTGCACTTGACCAGTGCGGTGGACTAAGACCTAAAACCATCCCACTGTGAGAGGCGTGCTGGTCCAGCGCTGGAACAATAAAAGGGTAAAAAAAATAAAAAAAATGTTTATCAAGTACCCAATTTATAGGATACCTACTAGCGATACTATTTATTATTTATTGAGATTTTACAAAAAACCTGCTTGAATTAGATTCGGTAAACTTTGTAGATTAATGATGAGACTTCACACTGAGGACTGGTCGTGACCCATCTGCCGAGTAAATAACTGTTTCATTACTAAACCACCGATGTATGCGCAGCTGCTTTAGCGTTCGTTACTTTCAAGGTCGACGTCATTCCGTTTGTTCTCTCGATGTGGACATTTATTCTTAAACTCGAATAAACGTGGAATCTTTGAATGCGTGTCCAATGTTTTGTTCACAGAGCTCTATATCTATAGTGTACAATGAATGTTGCTATCAAATTCTGTGTCTCTCGTGTGGCGTGACCCGCCGTATTATCCACATCCTGTTGGTCCAATGTTTACGGGACATCCTGTCTGCTACACGTATTTCATACTAGATTTACAGAACGTGGTAAAAGTGGAGAAAAAACAAAACACTATACTTAATGCACTACTCTTAAATAGTTTATTAGGAAAGTAAGAATAAGTACCAAATACTTTTACTGTTCCAAAAAAAATTAATAGTCTCCATATTGACATGCTACATGTTAAATACTCATTATGGTTGTCGATCATAATCATACAACTTTCTCTGCGTACATAGAAAGTCGGTGAGTTCAGACAAGTATGTAAATTCAAATTTAGAATCGAGTCAATTGTAGCCGCTATATAGTAATAAGTGATCGTTCTGCCTGAAAGACATGTCGTGCTGAAATTGAAATAAAAAAATAATTATCGAGTAAAACACATTCGCCGGTGTGTTATTTTTTTTCATTTCATGGCAACGTCCTCGAACATAATGTGCCAGTGATAAAAATTTACTGCCAGTTACTTTTGGTTAGTTATCTATTTATTAGAACACCACGAATTGAATAGATCTATTACACATATTGAGACCGTGAAAAAAAAAGCATAGCTACAAATTGTTAAAATATCATAAAATGAAAAAGGCACGGACGGCAAGTTCGTGGAGCCACAAAATTGAAATTAAAAAAAAAACGTAGGTAACACATCCGCTACAACATGCGTTTGTTTGACAGGAATTCGTCCAGGCGTTCTTCGCGGGCACGCTGAAGCAGCACCTGCTGAGCGAGTCGCTGCCCGAGGACTGGGCCGCCAAGCCCGTCAAGGTGCTGGTGGCCACCAACTTCGACGAGGTCGTGTTCGACGCCGAGAAGAAGGTGCTCGTCGAGTTCTACGCGCCGTGGTGAGTTGCACGCTGTGAACGAACGGAAAACGATACGTATTCTCGTACATATTGTGCTGTATGAAAATTACGATTAAAGCCATAACGTCTCATACTCGGAAAGGTGAAGATGTGATATAAAGCTTGGAACCGGCTGAAAAAATTATTTACTTACAAGACATACAAGTAGATTAAAATAATTTACACGTGTACCAATAAAACAATTACAAAGTCATTTCATCGCTATTGCCAAGTATCGACTAAATGTGCATGAATTTCTGACAAATGTTAGTCGTTCGGTGGCCTATATAAGATATCGTGGACACAAGAAAATGTGTCTATGACTCGACATATTAAAATCACTCTGAGTTCAATGAGACACGTAGCGAAACCTACGTGTCAGTTCGCACTGTTTTTTTTTTTAATTATCTTATAAAGTAGATGCGACAAGCTCAACATGAGAAGGAGAAAAGAATTGATTTTTTAACGGACTTCAAAAAAAGGAGGAGGTTCTCAATTCGTCTGTATTTTCTTTTTTTTTTTAGTTTTATTTAATCAAGTGTACAACGAGAGATTCGTTATGACGCAATATTCCGCATTTGCGAATGATGTTCGACTGCGCAACGCTGCGGATAATAACGCTTAATTATGTAAATGGTGTTTGATGTTCGTCGCTAAGTAAACCGACTGTTGCGGGGCGGCCTCGTGTCTGTAGTCACCTACTGTAATAATAGCATTGTTCTTGTCACAATTTTGTAATTATACATTTATATAATTATACTGGGCCACGCTTAATGCGTCCATACATGCTCGTCGTGAACAGTAAACATCTGCGCCGACTTGATAATCGATCATTTATGGTTATTATTAAATATGATTTTATGTCTTCTCGATAATAATGACTCACGGAATTGTCTTTAATACTTCGGTTCGATTACTATGTTTTGTTTTTAAACATGTTAACTTCGCTTAATATATTTCGATATACATATTATGTATTTGAAGTTATTCGTTTTAAATTTTTTTGTCGAAGTCATTTTCACTACGGGACATCACTAAAAACTCAAGTTGACTCGGATTACTCTCAAACTATAGTTATTCGATAATAATTACCAAAATTTAAACATCAGTCGTTTGACGACATGCGTTCGTTTGCAGTTGTTCAGTCGACATTAACATTTATGTATAATAATTAAATGTTCAATGTTTTTCATAATACAATTAATTCGAATAAAACATCGATTAAAGAATTAGAATATATCGTTCGGTTGTGTCGTGAGATTGTCGAGTGTAAACGTGTTCCGTGGACGTGCCAGGTGCGGACACTGCAAGCAGCTGGCGCCCATCTACGACAAGCTGGGCGAGCACTTCGAGAAGGACGAGGACGTGGTCATCGCGAAGATGGACGCCACCGTCAACGAGCTGGAGCACACCAAGGTCACCTCCTTCCCCACCATCAAGCTTTACACCAAGGACAACCAGGTAAGCAACACATACATATTATGTTGAGAAAATATGTAACAATTTACTTATTATATTTAAAGCTTTCAATACTTATCAGAGGGTATTGGTCATTACTAATTTCAATATTATACTACCAATTTCGATCGTCTATCCAATTCGCATTCGATTTGAATGCGTTACAAAATTTAGCTTATTCGGTGACAGAGCGGTAACAGTGCTCGCTTACAACCTTAAAATGACAATAAAAAAGTCAATGCAGCTCATGAGCTCGGATGTCACGCGGTGGCGTGTCGCTGACGTGACGTGACGTGACGCACCGTAATGTAATGTAACGTGCGTGCGGCAGGTGCACGAGTACAACGGCGAGCGCACGCTGGCGGCGCTCACCAAGTTCGTGGAGAGCGACGGCGAGGGCGCCGAGCCCGGGCCCAGCGTGGTGAGCACCCACCCCCCCCGCGCCCTCACCACACTCGCATCGACATTACATTACACTAAATTATACCGATATTATTCTACCAGCCCTAACCTTAAGGTTAAATGGCATAAGATAAAAATACGACATAAGATAATAACTGAAAACATATAGAGTAGATTTTTTTATTTTATTTCAAGAAATGTAAATTTTTCTCTGTGTGGCAATTTAAGAAAAAACGATATATACGATATTTATAAACGATCATCAATACATTTAACATTTTCACTATTGGTCTCACACACTTTAACGAGTAATATTTATCGTTTCCAATTCCACAGAGCGAGTTCGACGAGGAGGAGGAACAAGGAAAGCCCAGAGATGAATTATAAGCACTTCGCGACACGTTCGCTCGCATGAGACTTCCATAATATAGTTATATATAGATTATAATTACTCTTTACACTTACACCAATCTATCTGTGCATTTCATCCGCTAGACTTTACTATTAATGTTATTATCTGTATAAGGTTGTATACGTTTCTGTGTATTTTTTTTAAAATTCGGGATCAGTTCCAACTTCCACTAATGTTCGTACTAAACCGTAACACGCCCGTCGGCCGCGAGGTCCCGGGGAGGTCCCGCGGCGCGACCGTTGGCACGCGCTGCCTCATTTTTCCCTTCGAGCCTTACGTTATTGATATTCGTATCTAAATACTCCTTCGTTACACGATTGGATCTCTTAACAGGCAGATGACTTAATACCGAAAGGCATAATTTATTTCATAATACGAACAGCGGCATGAATAGGTACATAGAAAAATCTAAGTGTATTTATAATTTCTGTATCAGAATGGTGTCTTCGTTTCACACATTCCTTACCCCAGTAGTACAATGTTAAGTGGTGTCGAACAAGCGTACGTTGAGAGTGAAAATTTGTACTATTTTTAAGTTTTATAAAAAAAATATTTTTATACCTTATTCATCACAAGAAATTACTTTATTATTATGACAATTTGATGTATTTTTCTACGTGTTTTCTGTCTGATTTTGCTAGGAAGCTAGGTAATCCATTAAATGGATGCGACCCCGTCGTGGAAAACTGAAACTTCTCTCTAAATTCCAGGCATCCGATAGTTTTGTTTGCCGTTTGCGACTATTATTATAATATAATGTAAATAAATATTAGTCAAATTGCCAAACCTGCAGCATAACGTATCTGTTGTGGATACAGAAATTAATAAATAAATATAATTTAATAAAAGTTATATTGTAGTTTTTATTTGGTCATATTTGAATTCATCAACCCTTTTTATCATTGGTATATCTTTTTATCCGGTATGCATCATAGATTTTCATCATCACCATTATTTATGAACTGGTGGGACAGTGAAGGGTGGGGGGATACGTAAGTCAAAACACCGCTTATACGACATCGTAATTTATTATATTAAATACAACGATTAAAACATAAAATAACTCTTTTAAATAATTAACATTAAGCTTGTTCTTTTTATAATTATCACATTAACACCAAAAGACCGTTTATTCAAACGAAAAGTGGAATGGTTTTAGTTTCTCGAAAAACGTAGACAAACAAGCCGCGTCACCTACCAAAAGTGTCTGGAACGTAATTTAGATGATAAATAAATAAACTTTGTTTAAATCAGTGCAACAACATATTTCACTTACAAGTAAATGCTAAAAAAATCTCTAAATTTGTAGTAATCTTAAGTAGAAACATTTATAAAGAAGCAAGCAATGTACAATACATGTATTGAAGGTGTCAACGACTCGTTTGTGAAGGGGGCGCCGCTGGGGTGATCTCACATCAGAACGCTGTCGCTTTGGTAATCGAGGGTTAACGTTACGGGTAACGTGGAATATTACAATGTTAGCCTACGGTACACGTAAGGTAAGTTACACGGGAGAAGTTATTGCCGACAATATAAATACGGGGCGATTCTGTTACAGAATATATACGATATTGTTAGAAGAACTGATTGAACTTTTTTTTACCAAATGCAAGCTACAATATTGACACGTAAACAGAAACAACAACGTTTATTCAACGTCGGAGCGGAGTTCGCGGATCGCTTTTGTAACCAAATTCAATGGTATAAAGGACACTCGTTGCGTACAAAACAACATAACCAACATGTTATCGTAATATCGCGGTACAAAAACATGTTTATATCACATTCAACGTACTCACCGCCGTTCTCGAATACAATAAAATCGTAATTCAGAATTACATCGAGACCGTAAACGTCAAGGTGACGTCCGTCACGAATGCTCCCGCGGTCTCTTCAAGTCTACACAGTTTCATATACTACGGATATTTGTCCAACGTAAACTTACACTAGGGTCGCGTTTAAACGAATACGACAACGATACACGCAGTGCCGCGGTAAGCTCTATAGAGCTGGTCGCGAGACCGAGGCTCACGGCTCAACAGGTAAAGACAACTACACGGCAACTAACGCTCGGTCCGCGTACGTACACGACGTGCGCGTGACGGACACACAAGCGGACATGGTGGACTTCGACATCAGATCACTATCTGGCGAAAGTTCCACTGCGGAAGCACCCGGCAGCACCGTACTGCCGTCGGCGGCACGCACCGAGCCTCATAAGGAGGCGTTTCTACTCGGTCCTCGGATAAGTATTACATATTGTTACTTACTGATTCCAATGTAGTGGGAATTAGACTGATTAGAGCATGTCTGCGCACTTTACTATAAAGCTATAAAAACAGAAATTATATAATATTAACATGCCTTCGTGGTCCAGTTTGATATTGCGCTTCGTAAATGATATTTAATATGAAGTAAAATTTATACGAATAACCCTGCTATCGCTTAGCCGAAGTTTTTTGTACTTCTAAGCTAGTACAATTCGAATAATTTAAATTCATCACAATGATATTAAAAAATTAATCTCATCAAACGATCGACGTGTAAATTGGGCAATAATAATAATAATAATAAGAATTTCTTATATAAAACGAGTCCATGATTACAATAAATACGATAAAAATACTTCAATCTTAAAAAATAACACAACAAACATTCGCTTACAAGTAAAGTAAACATTTCATATTGTTATGCAGAGCTTGATGATGGCTGCGTCGGTTTGTCACGAACGCCGGAACTTCTGAAGTCGAAACAGTATTTTATGAAATGCGGGTGACAAAGACGCGATGAAAGATATGCTGCACTCCTCTTTTCAGAGAGGAGTTAATAGTCAGGAGGGGGAGTTAATTTAATAGTTTAACAGTTTGTTTCTCTCAGCAAAGTGACCGCCAATCACGACTGCCCTTGCGATTACATACAAAATTGGATGTCAAACAACGGTTCACTTAATATTGTCACATGAATTGAATTTTTGAACCGTGTATATGAAAGGTCGTTTCATATCGGTTCCGCCAGTAATAAGATCCTAATATGTCGCCGCACGCTGCCCACCATTGCTGGGGGGGGGGGGGCATGCATTCATTGCCGTTAAAGTGACTTTGGCCATTTTACGCACTCCGGTGCGATGCGAGATTGTTCTCGAGCAAACGACATATCATTAGAAATTCATATTTTCAGTGTGAATACATAATAAGTTTGTTGATTCAGTTGGATTTCTATGGAAAAAAGTGCGTTTCATTATTCCATGACCGCGATAAATATTACATGTTTTATTCACTTCAGCCCAGATTTCTCACAGACTACATAGTCGCTCGCGGTATATAGTACATGTTATTTGGAGACACCTCCC
>DWDX01003511.1:0-13017 GCA_018245675.1 Agara michaeli | reverse complement strand
ACGTAACTGGTGAATTGTGAGGGTGTACTACACTCCTCTGCCTACCCCTTAGGGGATTACAGGCGTGATGTTACGTAAATGCGTATTAAAGTATACGGTAGCTACAAAACAAAGTTTAACAAAATGTTCGTCTGTCTGTTTGTTTGGTCCAGTAATCTCAGAAACGGTTGGGTCGATTTTGACGGGACTTAGCCCACCCGACATATAGCTTTATTTTATTAGTAGTAACTTAAGGTACCTACTGTTCTATTTTTCATATACAAAAAAGGTGTACCAATAAAGCTCTGTCCTTCAAGCAAAAGTTTTGTCTTTCGAACAAACAAGTTATTAAAGTCAAGTATAAAACCGTAGAGAATAATAATAATATTATTTCGTCTAATTAATTTTAATTGGCAATTAAATGTGAAATTAAGTGTTTACGAAATGTACTTTACGCTGAACGACTTAAGGTCGTAAATGGTTTAAGCTGAACAGGACTAAGTCAAGGTTTTAACCCAGTTACCGGTGACTAATTAACGCAGTTAGTACGCGGCCTCTGTAGGGATCTATGACCGCACGAACGAAATATACCTACAATGAAGTATGACCTCCGACTAATTAGCTACGAATATACGGAATAGGTCATGACCTTTTTATTATTATTTCTATTGATATAATAGTATTGGCAATTTCAAACACGGCTATCTGATTTCATAATAGGCGATTAAACGCCTAATGGTAACAGGACTGCTAATAAACATACGTATATACTATATTAGTTAATTCATTTTTGTCCTGAGCGGGAATCGAACCCACGACTAGCCGCTTACCAGTCAGGTCTTACCACTAAACGTCCACTAAAAGCCTGCACAACATACTCGTTTGTATAACGTTTACAATTGCATACACAAATAAATGTTTATATTAATACCCGAATACAACATTTTGAATTTCTTTTTTGATCCAGTAAACGTCAAAACGGCAAAGTTTTTAGACACATCCCGACTAAGTCAAGCTAAACCTTATTTTGCCATTCGAAGTTCAAATCAAGTATTCAAACTCAAATAAGTTATGAAGTTACAAAAAAGTTACGAAGGAATTTAGAATACCAAGTAAACACAAGTGATAACATTTAACAAATAACATGTATTGAAAAACAACTGCCTCATTGGTCAGGCGGTTGCTAGCGCGACTGCCGATCGGGAGGTCCTGGGTTCAAATCCTGGGTTGGGTACTGTTGGATTTTTCTATTTTAGAATTTCCAGCAGTGACTCAGAGTCTGGACGTGTGCCCGGTGCATGGCAATAGGCTCATCGCCTATTCCATTGTGGGACTTAAACGTTACCGGTGAAATGTGGGGGTGTACTCCTCTGCCTACCCCTTAGGGGATTACAGGCGTGACGTTACGTATGTATTGAAAAACGAAAGGCAGCGCCACACTCGCGCTGTCGGCGTCGATAAATCGTAACGATAACTGTTCTAACGATCTCGCCGGCTGCGATAATGGGTAACGCCGCGCGGCTAATTGACACCACCGCGAGTGGAAAAGTAGGGCGATTAGAAGGCAATTGTTGATGGGGTATAGAATTTTAACGACCAATTGTAAAAAAAAATTGTATTGATCGAACAAATTCATAGTTCACGTTTGTTTGAAAAACTAACTCACGACGAATTGGTGTGTATATGAAGGGAGTGGAACGAAATGGCGGCAGTTACATTTCGCTGCCGCAGCAACAAATGCACCCGTCCTTAAACTATCGGAAAAGCGCTTTTAATATTACTTAAATTAGTGACTTTATGGTTATAATGGACGAGATGGCACAAGAAAAACCTCTCTATCAAATCGCATTGATCCTAGGTGCAGTACTATTCCATTTGGCCTTGTTATGAGAGGAGACCCAAGTCAAACAGGGCTGCCACAAAAATGTTTGAAAAAACAATTAGGTATAATAATATGAAATATATATTATATTACTATTATTATAACATCGCGCCATGTCCCTTAAGGACAGACAAAGATCACAGAGTGGCATATATTTGTGGCATTGATTACCTCAAAACCTTATGCATTCATAACTCTTTCCATAGACTAGGGACTTCCCCAGCAGCCAGAGAAAAAAATTATCAAGCGCAAAGCGTAATCAGAGAACATAATGTTACTACAACATTAACATAAGCATCCATGAATATTTCTAATCACTTATACATACACGATGGCCCGATAAAATAATAGCATAAAATGTACTAATGAAACCGTATGAGTCTAAGAACTCATTAATACAAATACACTATGTATTATTTCAGCCTTTCAAGTGCCGACTGTGGACAGTAACAGCATATATTAATAGTAAAATCCTTAACGGGAATGAATATTAATTGAGTATTAAAATGTACAAGCTAACTACTTATAACGAAGTGTATTCTAAAGGTGGGTTTAGAATGGGGCTCGTTAAATACAATTTGCATAATTGAATCTCAGTTTTTTTTGCTCGAGAGCATCTGGGTTACGTACTTTAGAAGGATATCAAATGGTGCAGGTAGCGGTTAAGCGAATTGGAACAACTAAGCTAATGAACTGAAAATAGAATACAACTAAAAATGATAAAAGAATTAAATAATTGTGCATGGTTTTTTTTTACCTTTTAGTGATTTTTTTAAGTCGGGGGATTTTTAATTCATTCGTATTTGAATTTAATTTTAAGTGTGTTATGAAATGTCGTTGCGGGAAAAGCAGTAAATATCGATGTCACTTTGATTTATCTGAAGCAACCTGGTCGTGCTATACACATCTAAGAAATCTGGTAAAGATCTGCCATGAGACAAATTTGAAACAATTCGACTGCCTGTGTCTTGAGACAAATTTTGTTTACAAAAGTAAGTACACGCTTGTTATTCTGAACGATGTCTTAAGCGATACTGTTGATATTAATTTTGTAAACCCATAAGAAAGGAATTGCGAGCAGGTGACAACGGCCCGATGTTGACATAGCACCAGCTGTCTCGTGTTTGGACACGCATGTGCTAAAGTCACACTTTTAAAAATTGACCAATTCCATTAACACTTTTTAAAAAGAGCGCCAAGAGATTATGTCCTCCGAACTTTTCTTCTCCATTTACAATACTACTACAATGATAACAGAAAAAGTAAAATAAATAAGTAATAATAATAATAATAATTTATAATAAGTATTATAAATAAGTACCTAATAATAGAGACAACTGAAATCATTCAAAACAATACAAAACACATTCTAATTATGTAGAACAGTCAAAGAATGAAAATTAATAAATCACTCAAAGGCTAGACAGACATAAGAAAATATAGTAATTTGCTAAACACACAAGGTTATAGTTGTGCTTGTTCAATTTTAGTTATCTAATAACTAAAATTGAATATACACACATAGTTACTAATTTCAAAATGGACCGTGTAGTAGCCTCAATGGTAACGCAAATAGGGACAAGAATTAATTTTATCCGGCGCCGCTCGAAGACAAATAACTTAGAACTCAGTACCAAAGCAAACATGTCGTTCAATATAACTTGTAAACTAATCATGACACAACTACGAATATAATGGTAACCATACACTCACGATAGCAATTATGCCTTTGCTGTTTGACTATTATATTACAACATTTGTATTATAACATATCCAACTATAGTGAGACATTGTAATTTTAAATTAAGAACCAAACCTTTTTAACCAATTGTGAGTTTGAGTGTTAGGTAAAGAGCTTGCGAGCTCAGGACGACGTTGTGTGTGGCCGCACACCGCTTTGAGCAAGATGGCGTGGGATGAGATACGATCATCGTAAGAGGAGCTCAACGAGGGTGCCGTGCTGGAGGACACTGGTGCGTTCCGCTGGTAGATGCCAAAGTCCTTGGACAGCGCAGAGAAATGCCTCCAAGAGAGTTTTAGTGGGAAAAAATGCCACATAACATGACAATGTTCCCCCGTCACCAAAAAGGAATCAAATGAAACAACTCTTTTACAAAAATTCTAGTGGGTGTGTACACCTTCCATTGCCTTAGTAACGGAACCTAATGGGCTATCAATTAGACGTAGGTAAGATTGTAAATATCAGCCGAACCTTTCGGCTTGTCGACTGTCAACAGTGCTTGTTTTATTAGCGGTCGGTACAGATTGGACGTTTGTACAGATGTAGGAGTTGCTAAGGCTAAAGGCTGTATACCTTTGTTCTTTGACCTAGTTGGATATTTTGTTAAAATTTCATCTGATCTCATGGTTTGGTGGTCAGAGACCCAGACTAAATCAATGGTTGCGATTTCCGTATAATAAACATTTATTCGCTCTTCGTCTGGGCGTATTAAAAATATTAATATTTTTATCAGCTTACCGGTTACCATAACACTGGCATACAATTAATAAATTTGGACTCAAATAACCGTGTTAGAATTGTTCTAGTTATTAAAAAAACAAAAAGAAATTTTTACCTTTGCAAATTTAAGTTAAGGCAAGTAATTACACAGTCAAAAGTAAATTACAAACCTCATTGTATAATTATCGTGATTTTACAAATGGAAATGAATTTAGGTTGGACAAATATACTTCTATATTTTTGAATGGATTCCTTTATAACCTACATAAAGCTTCGAAAGTTCTCAGCCAATGTAATACAGCGAATGGCATTTTAACACGTTTTGTATAAAAAATATATCCGTCGTACTATGTCTTTACCGAATTTTGTTTTGTCATCGACATTACAGCGTAATGACTATTTTTAGATGTCGACAACGTTAGGAATGGATAAGATTCGAGAAATAAAAAGTGAAATGAAAATCTATTACAAAATTCCATCGCGTTCTCTCCAAACGCAAGACAATGGCAAAAAATAACTTTGAATTGATACTAGGCGCCATATCGAATCACTAGTAAATCGAATTTAAACCAATTTAGCTGCGCACATTCGTAGTGTTGCCGGATCAATAAATACGTAAAAATCCACTCATTACCATATCTCATTGTACGGGACACGTGATTCAGACGATGATTCAAATAGCTCACTTGCAAATGATCGTTAAACAACGTTTTCTTTTACAAACGCTGCCATATCAGAGCCAATAACAATCGAAGGCATCGACCTTTACGACAAACGTGTGTTTAATAACTATGCAGAACACAAGCTAACGATATATTAACCATTGACTTGTGTGAACGTCCAGTACAGTTTGACCCGCCATTACTTCACCCGCATTCCCTTTTTGATCTTTTACCGTATGATCTGAAGCGGGCAAGGAAGTTCAATGTAAATTTGTCACCAAAAATCTGAGTCAAAGAGCCGATTTATAACGTCTTCGAACGATTCACGGAAAGTTAATAGAATCGAAATATGTTCAGTTCAACACATGTGTTATTTAGGAACGATTGCACATAAATATTGAATTATCGATAGCTAAGAAGATACATGCGGTAAAACAGATTTATTTGGGATTGACTATAAAATTCAAGTATTCCGTTGAACAACGCATTTGTTACTCTGTACATAGATAATAAATTCTAGCTTTAGGACTGTGTGACTGCTATTATTATGCGATCTGTTCCTAAAATTGAACTTAAATGTAAAATAAAAATTGAACCACTTGAAGATCTAATTATCACGGTTTATATATGACCAGCTATTGATGTAAATAGTCTTAAAATATCGATATATCTTTCACCTAGCATGTTCGCTAATTGATATTACCTGTGAAGGTGATTCATAAATTTCTATTGCTGTTTTCAATTTATGTTGCAGTAACACGAGTAAGAATAGCTAAGGTCCAGCTATGAGTCAGATGCAAACAAAGATGGTCAGAGATATCAGGCAAGATAAGACCGTAGGGAGCCAAACTGCAGTCCATAATAGGGTCCGCACGAACAGCGATGCTTAAGTAATAACTTGTGATTTATGCTGCGCAGGCGCCGCTCGGCTACCTCTTAGAATTTATTACGTGTTCCGATAACATCGTTCTCGATAATTTCACGAGCATTACAATATTCTGTTCTATCGATACGTGACATTTGACTTGCTCTATCTACCCGAAGTGTCATACAAGTCGTTACTCTCTCTTATCTGTAGGAATTGCAATTACAGCACTATGTTTTATGAATGGTGTTGCTGTCGTCGCGTTTATTGCTTGTGCTTTGTTTGCTGTTATTGTTTGTTATGCAATATCTGGGGCAGGTTGGTCTTTACCCTTGTCTGTTATTAATAAGTAACACTGAGGCACTTTTAAATAAAGTAATGTTTGTTGCTTAAGATTCAAGTAATCTAGTCTTCACTTTCATTTTAGAGAATAATAATAGTAAAATAGTTCAACTTTTTTAACGATGTCATTATTATGAATCTTAAGAAAAAACTTAAGCAGCTCAGTTCATATAATATTAATAAGTAGCATATTCGCAGCATTAGTAATATTGTGAAAACAGCAGTCGAAAATAGAGGGCATACATTAAAACTCAGTAACAAGAAATTGTATTTGAATAGCTAAATAGAACTATCCACCAATTCTCAACTCCTAAAAAAAGTTCTGTCGACATTTTTGCTATATTTGTAAATTCATTCAGACATGGTTATAAAGAATTTCATATTATTACCATAGATATGCTTCCACGAACGCTAAAGTTCAGATCCAAAAATCGATTTGTATTTGCCATTTGACCTCTTTATCTTGGGACCACAAGTAAAGGTTGGCCAGTTGCTAGGTAGCAAGGAAGTCGTAAATCAGGATAAGCTTTTACAAGCATAACGACTGTAATACCAGCAGTGACTAGGGTATAAGAATTATTATAATATTTGTATTATAACTCTACTTATAACTTACTATCATTTTCTAATAATTTTACTGCGAAGCACTTCATGTGTATGGCCTTAAGCCGAGTTGATAGCTAACAATCTGCCGTCATTATAAATCCCATTGTTAGAAATATGGACAATATATCTATTAAACTGCTAGAAATCCGACACATATTTCTCCACACTGCCTAAGCACCCAATGCAAATCTAATTAGTGGGTTTCAAAAAGAATTCAGCCGCTGACAAGCTTCTAAAAACCTCTTAATGTTTTTTTTCTATTAATACCATGAGTCATGACAAGGTGTCCATATTATTGCATATGCGTATTATAAATATTTATTGCGTAGTAACGTCTCGTTCGTATATAAAAGAATTCATTCGCCACGCTCTTTGTTTTATCTTATCTTTCTTTTGTATTCCAATGCATTCATTCCGGCGTCAATTCTAATTTGTCCAAGCCAATGTGCGAGTACTTCGTTCGTCTCGTAAACAACTTCGATTTTATAATGTCCTCATGAAATGAGATCATTCTCTTCAATTTACTTGACATGAGTAATTCTTGCTCCCTTTGTGTCGTGGCTAATTTAATTATCTCCGAAGATATAAATCAGAGCAATTACTGCCCTTTGATTTATCTGTGTGCAACCATTAGCTCTGTGCCCGCGTAAATTTTGCGTACATTACGCTGAACTAATAATTCATTAGGTTATTGAGCTACAGGTTCCCGCAACAGGTTACATGTTTTATTATGTTCCCATAAATCTAATACGGCATTTACTGCTATTTAAACATGGTCAGTTTCGTAACTTGATATTTATGCGCTCTTATCTGATTTGGTTCCTCCATGTTACTCAGCGTTAATATATCCTGCTGGATGCACTTTTAATCATTTGAACTACTGAAACGGATATTTTGCCGTGATTTCATTCATTTTCCCGATTATTACGCGTTCTAACATTAATAATAATTGGGACAACTCCAGATACGGTTATCGGATTCCCAATTAGGTGACTAAATACTTGCATCATGGTAACCGGACAGCTGATAAACATATGCGTATACATAATATGTAATACTTTTATAGGTACATATGTTTCTCTTTGATATTATGTTATTGTTATTGTACTATGTCAAGATTAGCAAACCAGTTCACTGGCAACTTTGGATCTATGAACCAAAAATACAGACAAAAAATAACGGCTGATAACAAAAATCTGTGTTTCGTCTCATTGTTGACAAGGGGATTCCCCGCAACCACAGAAGGCCTGACTTATTGTTTAATATGTTTTATAATAGATAGGTAAAAAAGCTAAAGTTTTAATTGTAATAAAGTACCTAAATAACTTTATTGTAAACGTTATAATCAAATTTAGTTAAATACTGAACATTCGAATCGCTATAGATATAATACCATGAAACTGTACTATCCGACGAACAGCTAATATGTAATCAGTACTACTCAAACAACTAAGTACTAACCGCATCAATCATGGCGAAGTTTACAGTTACAGCCTACTTGTCTTTGTCGTTTGTTTGGTGTGTTTGTGAAGTTTACACGAAACTGTGTACATTTGATAGCGAGAAGCTTCATAGAATTTAAACTTTAAAGAAGTAATTATAAGACATATAGGTAGTTCTTCACATGAAACGGAAGCAATGTAGTTATGGGTCCAAATAAATGTTCAGACAGATGATAAAGACCCTAAAGAGAGAAAAAGGTGATAAAGACATAACATAATTTCATCTCGTGTTATGAGAAATTAAAGGTCTACAATGAAATGTAAAGTAATGTATGAAACTCTTATTTGATGTTTCTTAAGATTTATGTTAATATTTTGTAATACCATTGGGAATTATGTACCATTTTCTTAGCTATGGTGTACTTAGCGCCGTCAGCTTTCTAACTATAAACATAATTGACGCGTGAAACGTGGTCGAACCAAATCCCCACTCATTATTCTTGTAACCTGACAATGAAGTCAGAAATCCCGACTTTTAGACAATGCTAGTTTGTTACTTAGTTGGACGAAGGCGCCAAGGGAGCCACGTTAATCTGACAACTAACAAAGCACAATACAGCCTGCGGCCGCCGGCGGACTTATTAACGGGCCCCTGTCACTCTGCCGAGTAACTTTCAATTAGGACCTTCTCTTGGATCCGCAGCGAAAGGAAATTCCAGTCGATCGTTAATCGCAGACGTACTGATTACATTACTGCGTCCATTTACAATGCAAATGTTAACGCATAGGCAAACGCGGTAATGTATATGGTAACGGTATTCTGTGGAATATTTTGAGGTTTTGATAGATAGTAGTGACGTGAAAAGTCCGTGAAGGAGATAATTAGACAATGCTCAAATTAGCGAATGATAACAGAGAGGATAGAGGATCTACTTTCGCAACGAATCTTACAAAGATGTACTGTATTCAAACCGCGTTACTCCGTGACTCATACATTTATAAAGATTTTGTCTAAGAAGTGGAATAATCTATTAGGAAGATAAATGAACGTGATTAGACCCTTGATTCGACCTGATGAGTTTCCTCGAAATATTGCATTTTAAGTACATTCTTTTGAAATATTGCTTGGTTTTGTCTCATTAATGTCTTATTTGTTGCTTCTGTTACTGTGTATTATTCATCAGACGGGTTAATTTTATTTTCTTTTTTATTACTTTTGTACTTAAAGGTTCTTTTAACGGAATCTCGAAATGTCGCCGCTTCCGACGCATCGAGTGGAAATTAAATAATAGTTTCTTGACTGAGACCAATATTTGTCGAGTTGAAAAAGCCGATTTAAAAAGGCACCGTGTAGTGCAGAGGATGTGATTTGAATAAACATGGATAAAGGCAGATTCACACTGTAACGTCTTCACGAACTTTCTTTATGCTTATTAAATTGTTAGAACCAATATTGTCATTAGAATGGTCCGAAGATACTGAAAAAGTTATTTAGCTTTTTTCTAAGATTTTCATAAAAAAAATACTATTAAGTTTGAAAAAAAATAGCGGTAATGTCAATCATTTGCTATAACTAAAGCAAAATTTCATTTCCAAGAATTCCTAAAATATTCTTAAAAGCCGAACTGTTCATGTATGGCTCTCTTCTTTGTCTCTATAAATAACTATTTAATTATGGTATGTGATAATACTTTCATAAAAGATTTAAGCTGAACTAGCACTGGAAATCTGCGAATTTTTGCGAGTTGCATCAATTTCAAAAGTAACGTTAGGTCCATCTTTATTTTTCTTTAGTTTTCATTTTGTCACGACCTAATGCGCTTCACACTTACGGTTACCGGGAACTCTTATCGGTCCATCGGTGTATTGAACAATTTGATTGGTGGTATGATATCGTGGAGGTTTTCGATACTTTTGTGTACGTTAAGCGCTTACAAAATGCGTGCTATTTGTATATGAACTTTTAAATGGGAAGATGATAAGATATCGTGCATCAGTAAAGAATGCCGCGCATATTTTTCACTAAATGGTATGTCATCCAATTGTAGGTATACGCGAAATGTTCGCGTTTAATCAGCAATTTATTTGCTTACATTACGTTTTTAAAATTTGATGAATCTCTATATTATTAAGCATTGCCTTGTAAATCTTTTATCATACATCTACAGTGAACAGGTCTTATCACAACATGAAAAGATATAACTTTCTTCTATTCAGATGATCTACTGTGACTTCGTAGATTTCGCAATCTTTGAAGAACTCCGGACGTGTCAGGATTTCCTGACATTATGTCTCTTCGACGTTACATATTGTATTTACATAATTTTGAAAAGCCGAAATCTGCAACACTCAAGTATCACTAACGAATTGGCTATTAGCAGTAAAATCTACTAATAAATCGTCACCATCGACTTGAAACGAGAAGTCATGAAGATAAATCATCGCATATATGAAGCAGGATCGACAGACTTGCCACAGAATTTACCAAGATTACATTTATATGTGATTTAGGTATGCTTTCCACCTATTTGGCTGAAGAAATATTGTTATCTGTGACAATATCGTCAGTAACTGCAGTAACCGCTTGCTTGACTGTTACTGTTATAGCAATAAAAATCCCGCTACAACTATGTATGTCCTTATAGAAAATGTCATTCTTATATATCTTCAACAGTTGCACTGCGATGTCCCATTTGATAACGATTTCAATAGCGGTTCTATTTCATGTATTTACTTTCACGATATAAAGTACCCATTGAAATGTGAATAGGTTTTTGTACAGTAGGAGAATAATAACCTATTGAATATTATTATTACTTTTCCAATGCTCGACGATTTGAATAGAATTTGCCTTATTAAAAACGAAATGGACACCGTTAATTTATCTGTATTACTTTTGCATGGACAGAATGGACGAAAATTTTAATAGCAGAGATTTATATAATATACCGTAACAGTGTGCGTTAATCGATGGATATATTATTGATGGAGGTTCTTGAATGTTCGTGTACTCCTCAGAGATATTTAAGAGGTCGGTCTCATTTACTATGCGAAGAGGTTGGTCGTTAAATTTTGTCACAGTTCTCAGGGATAGTTAAATTTCCGACATACGGATGGCCCGCTAATTGTATCTTCGCCAATCTGCATAATAAGTTCCAGTCTGCCCTAGTCTTGGAAAGAGACCGTTACCTAGAAGCAAGTCGCAAAAGGTCTGGTAACGCCTGTGCCTATTATGAGACCTTTATGAACATTAAAATCCAAAACTCGTATAATGAAAGATACAAAAATATGGACAAGGAATATATGTAAATTTCAAATGTTTTGGTATTGTGACCTTTACAAATTTCAATAATATTAATGTATCAGCTAATGAAGCACCCGAGCTCGAGTATTATCGGCTCCCCAAAAGATCGTAAAAGCCCCAATAAGCGAGGATAAAAGGAATTCCTGAATGAAATAGGACTGGTTTCCGGAGTAAGCCCCAGTCTTCGTAATGAGACAGCAGAACTTTAAATGGCTCGTATTATTTCGATGGAGATTTGTAAAGAACGCGTTAAAGATCCGACACGAGATAACAATTTCTTGTTGAAGTTAGATTTAGCGAAATTGAGGAAATTAATTATTATGAGAGAATATACGCTAAGTATAGCAAATAACAGCTTAGTTATGGAATTATTTGGACATTATAGTATACGTATATTGGAATTTGGTGTGTGACATTAAATGTAATATTACAAAGACGGCTTCTTCTACGGACAGAATCGAAATAGCAGGATGGCTAACATAAAGCAAGTCTCCGACTTTATTTATTAATAAAAATACGAATTGATTTAGCACTGTTGTGTTATTCCTCTTCATTCTACATTAAACTGATTTGAGATCTTTAGCTATGCCAATTTAATTTTAAAGTCGGTGTCGACGCGTGCCATAAATGTTAACAAAGCGAAGATGATTACATTTACAGTCATTTATACGGGTGTTAAGAACAATTGTTTCGGTACTTTTCAATCCTCCTCATTACATTTGATTGAGACATTTGGATATAATAAAGTCAGTTAAATTTATTAAAGTGACCATTAAATCATTTGAATCGAACGATCTTTGAACACGACATTGCATTCACCTATCTAATTAACTTAGAATGTTATATATTTTTGTATTTCATTTAAAATAATCATAGTATTAAAAAGATATAGTTATTTTATTGCTTATTAATCAATAAAGAAAAAGGATAGACCTAAATTCGACAGCGTTTCGTGTGTCCGTTTATAAATTACTTTAGATGACATGATTGTCTATTCAAAATTGATTCCTCAAGTGCCCTGACATGCTTTCACCATGCCACCGGGACAGTTCAATCAACCAATTACAAAACACAAGAGGATTTAGCCCATTAGCTCATTGAAGGAAATTAACAATTGCTTGAACTCTAAATATCTCGTCAAGCTAATTCCGTCATGTCAGTTATCATTTGTCTTGGAGTCGGTAACCTCATTGTTGTGAAATGTTTTCGTGGTTATTGCTCTAATTATTGTTGAAGTTATCAATAATGTAGTGGCCGGGAATGAGATCTTAGTGACTGTACACTCATCTACGTCTCACATACTCTCGTAGATGCTGACAATCAACCGTTATCATTTCTGTCGTCTTTACTTATTATATATCTTGTTTACTTATAGAACTAACCACGTCTCGGCAAAGGGAGTACAGGTCGCCCTCCTACCAGGTGGTCTGATGACCTGAAGAAGACAGCGGGATACCACTGGATTCTGAAGGCT